>JAOEFI010005207.1:10971-35303 GCA_034621735.1 Anopheles plumbeus | reverse complement strand
AAGGTGGTTTGATTCCAAAACGTCCACCCGGCCCAGCCGTTTGATAACCGAAAAGGGGGACTGAAAGGACTTTCGTTGGAAAAGTTGTGTTGCTATCATATCTCGAGAGACGCCGCACGAATGGGTGTGCTTTGTGTCCTGCTGCTCTACACATTTACAAAACCTCACGCAGTAATGCCGGGGAGGGATGTCATATGAATTTCATACGAGCGCTCTACTGTTGAGAGCAAAAGACACTTTTCAATGGAGTTGACGATACAACCCAAATGTAAGGAACTGGTGGAAAACCAAGGTGAGATAAAACCTCTACACAATGACACGGAAAATTTAAAAGAGTCCTTACTTGATGTGAATGTATTTCTGTTGTGTGAATAATACAAAATGCATGCTACTGTTGTCACACATGGTGCAACTAAAAAGGTCCTGTTTCTACCATATAGTACGTGCTGGGATTTTTCACACAAACACGTCTGCCAAAGACACAAATTCATTACGCGTAAAGTGAAACAAACGAAAAACCCTAGTGAAACCCCAAGGGAAGCCCGAGTATTGTGAGCGCTTCTACGCCATAAGTTTTTCCCAGGGGCGAAGGCATGGGCTCCATCACGTCTGCCTCCGGATTCCACGCACTCCGTGCGGCGGTGAGTCACACACATACTGAGCAGCTGGTGGCGCCCGCCGGTATGTCCTGATGAGTTGTGGCGCCCGATTTTGCGCCCCGCGAAGCCAAGGACTTCCCCACGCCCCCATTTCTCCCCACTCGTTGAAGCTCTATCATCTTCGCCACTTGTTAGGCGCCAGCACGGAAAGGTCTGGTGGTCTGGTGGTCTGGTGGCTCCATTCTCTCCCCCCTCCCCCGGGTTTCCTGCACCTCTTTCCCGAGTAGCGCTGACTAATTTTCCCCCCTTTGGAGCCCAGCCAGCCCAGAGTGGAAAGCTACAGCTAACTCAAGACCCCTGCAGGTAAACACGCCGACCGTTTTGCACCAACGTCGCAAGGGGGTTGGAAACTGACGGGTGTGAGGTGGAGGAACCACGACGAGGGACGGAAAAGAACTGCAGTGCCTAGAGAGTGCATTCCAGCTAGTTCCAAGGTAGAGCGAAAAAATGGAGACAGGTGTGCAGGAGCGGAGAAAGCGGTCGTGGTTATTTAATGTTCGTGCAACATGAACTCCACCATACACAACCCTACAACATGACGGATACCGAAGTCGATACCACCATGCGCAACTGCACGTCGACAGCGCGTAACACCCCACACTCCACACCCTCCTGAGAATACTGAAGCACTTTCGACGGCAAACCTAGCACACGAATTGCAGTCGGCGACGAATGCACTAGGGCTTAATGCTGCAAAAAAATCCTTATTAAAACACTCAACCATTTCCTGCCACCCCCGCCCGGGAGGGTGGGAGTACGTGGTGTCTCTTATTTCATGGCCCTTTCGTTGAAGGCCCCCCGGAGGAAAACACTTTCAAATGGGGACGCTCCATGCTACGCGCATCTTGTTTGTGCTTTTCTATCTGGTTGCTGGATTAATGACAGCAAAAGGAAGCGACTCCTTTTTTTGCATAACTTTACGCCATCGTCTGCATTCATTGGGGTCCCGGTCCCGCAGGCACACGGAGTCTAATTAACCGGTGATTTTGCTCGTCGTGTTTTAGTACCGCATAAACACACAAACACGATAGATTGTACAATCTCATAAAAGGACTACTATCCTCTGCCAAAAAAAAAAAAACACCCCAACGATGTTCCGTGTCCCTGAGCTACACCTGGTTGCTTTCCGGCATGAGATAGCAAGCAGTTGAATCATAAAAAAAGGACTATGAATAAAATAAAATCCCGAACCGGTGCCGAAAACAGCGAACGTTGGCGGCATAAAACCTTAAAAGTTTTCCTTCGCTTAACACCATCGCCGAAATGGATGCGCACTAGCCAACTCAACTGGCCTGCTCGAATCGATTTGGCAGTCGGCCAGGCCCATTTTGCAGAGACCGGGGAAGCCGGCGGAAACAGGATCATCATTTGAGGATGCATCGATTCTCGCGTTTCGTTTCCGTCCGCTGCGAAAAACGCGTCGGTGCGCTTCAGACATCGGACGTGGAGAGATGGATGGGATCAATAGAGCAGGATCTAGACTTCCAATTGGTACGATGACTCACAGGTTGTATACCTCGCAGAGTATATCATCTCTTGTGTCGAGTGGGGTTTCCCCTGCTCCCTGCACTAAAGGACAGATACCGGGAGGATTATATAAAGCTATACTTTACGGAATGAACTATGTACAACGTTACTGGGATCTGAGCTGGGATCTTACATAAACCTAACCGTCTTTTAACACAGATATACAAGCGACATTACTTCTCTTCTTGATTCCCTTTTTTCTACTCCTTTAGGCCAAATGTAGTCTTTCATGCATGCAAAACATACAGGAAATAAGTAAAGCCGGGACACAATTGTTTCCTCAATGTCTAAAAAGTATATGAAAAGTTGAAAATACAAGTTCGCTACAACAGCAAGAGACTTGTGGAAAGCCTTCATTTATCTTTCACGATGCTGTTTTTCTTTTTGCAAAAAAAATCATCCGTCATAGCATCAGTAGTGGATGCCGGGCCGAGGAAACGAGAGCCCGGAAAACTCCTTCGCCATCAGCTGACGTACGTGGCCAGCATCGTTGAGTACCTTTTTGTCGGTTCGCGGAGCTTAAATTGAAGGTGACTTTCGAGTCGTCTAGGGCTTGACGAGCGAGCTACGCGGCTCTTTGTAGGCGGGATTGAATAATCGAGCTCCGACTGGGGACGATGACGAGGGTCTGGAAAGCAAATGATGCGTCAAAATGTTCTCGCTGTCGGTTCATAACGCAACGAAATGCGGTGATGTATATTTGCTGCTTAATGGCCGGCCCCTGTGTTTTATTGACAGGAAGTATTTCATTTCGTCAAAGTCTTCCATCCGTGAAAGCAACAACGAACATGCGTTGTCAGATCGATACAAATGCGAGTTCAATAAAGTGTGTATTCGAAAAGAGGATCGGAAATTTATGATTAAAAACGCGGTTTTCCTTCCACCGCTTTGCCATGCATTTATTTTTATTAATCAAAAGTCCAAGAAATAAACCTTCCGTTCCGGTGTCCGATTGTTTATGGATTCAACATCAAAACGAAACGACTGGAATTAGGATTCCAAAAAAAAGCCTCATGTAGCACTGAATGTAACGCTCGGGAGACGATGTTTTGCGAACAAGAAAAAAAAATGCCGGCCTCTGCGTCAGTCCGGAAAAACCGAAACCAAAGGCGACGAGGACTCCGCACGAATGGCTTCTACAAAAAATCAAGAAAAAAAACACAAGAAGGCACTGGAGAAGACACAGCCGAAGACGATAAAACCGGCTACCGACGGCCGTCCCGACCCGACCAAGCCCGACGAAGACGTTTGGATTTGGGTGAGTCATCCACTCTGGTTCGCCAGACTTTGGAGGGTCCCAGGAGGCGATGGACCTCCTTCCTGCAACACCACCGACCCCGACGACTGGCGCCTTATTTATTTTGCACGCGAAATTACATAATCCTCAGACCGGCGCCGTCCCCCGCGGTCCCCCGACTGCACGCCCCCACAACCGTGTGCTGGTTGGCGGATTTGCTGTACACAACTTCTCTCAACTTCTCATCTAACCCCCCGAACACCTGTGCTCATCAGAATGGTCGGAAATTGCACGCGCGAATGCGTGCCCCTGCGTACAAACTTTGGCCTTCGCAGACTGGGATGGTATTACTTATTCATTGCCACCGCGGAGGTGAACACTAACTTCGGGCAAGACAAGAACCCAAACGAATCTATACCACCTATAGCAGGGCAGTTTCACTGGAGAAGGCCAAAACCGCAACTAATAAAATCAATTTGGTTGCCGCCACCCATTTCGTCGGTGGGCCGGTGAGAAAGATTCGGTGAAGAAGTCCATGGTATGGTCAAACAAGAAGTCAAACAACTTAAAAAGTATGGTCAAACAAAGGAGAGAAAAATGTCCATTTCCACATTTCCGTACCAAACAGTTCTTCAAGTCAAAACCAAAACGAATTGGTTTCGGTAGAGGGTGGATTCAGTGCTCGGCGAGCGGATGGCCGGCTAGTATGTCTGTCAAGTCATGCAGTAGACAGTTGGCTGCCCCATCTTCCAGATGGTGCTGGGGCAGACAACGGTTGCACATATTGAATTGAATGACTTGTTGGTTATCCGCAAGATGGCAGCCCGGGCCAGACTCCTGCGGACTGCCAGACACTGCCGTGGCCAACCATCCCACTTGCCCTTGATGGAGCGCCAATTCATCCCCTGCCTTCAAGGTTGATGGATTTTCGCCAACAGCGTATCGCCAGGATTACTCTCTTACCTGCCGGCAGCACCGGAGCCCGGCACGTATGGCAGAAGCACTGCATCACGGAGTCTCGCACTAATCCAATCAACATTTTGTCGGCTATAAATTCCTCTCGCAGCTCAAACGGAATCGAACACGAAGCTCACACAGCCAACACGGGAGGTGTATGTATGTTGCGATGCAGCCGTTTGCGCCGGTAGTGACAATGAGGTGGTCTATCAGACTAACTTCGATGCGCAGCTATTGACGAACAGCACGCGGACGACTCCCGACAAAAAGGTTTGCCGACTGGAAGGAGTAGTGAAACCGGCTGGACAAATTTTAAAGTTCGTCACCCAAAGTTTGGTTCTACACTGATGACAGCTTTTTATTTTATTATCTTTTGCCACACAAGTCACCTGTTCACTGGGAAAATATGTTCACAACTGTTGGTTAGGACGCTGCTAAACAATAAATGCACTAATCAACACCGAGCTCGCCGAATTCCTAATCTAGATCCTGGACTAGCTTCTCTGCCTTGACTATCTCTGAGAAACAAGTAAGTAGTATTGTCAACCTATTAAAAACCTATTGTTTTACGGATCGAAGAGTGACTCAGCCAACCCAATCGATCATCTACGAGAAACGGTCGGCAGTCAGACGCATTCGTAAAGGAAAATTGCATTCGCACAAGCAGGGTTTTCCTTCACACGACACACACACACAAACAGGACACGGGAAGTGTACGACGGACACACGATATCCTCTGACACAACTTCGAACAATGCGAATGGCAACACGAAGCTACGAGGCTGGTACGGGAAAATCGGCCGATATTTCCGTCCGTCGGAAAAGCCACCGCTGTTGTGTTGCGCCTACCAACCACCTGTCTCCACCCACGTTAGCCCGTCCGCCGACCATTCCCTGCGGGTATTTTCGGTTGTAAAATGTTATTCGCCTCTCACCGGTCCCTAGCAGCTCGCCATTCCAATCGGCCACACATACCGTCATTCTCGCACGCACACACAAAAGGACGCGCTCGCTGTTCGTCCTTTTCACAGCGCAACGGATGACGGGAGGCTCGGAGGGGGTGGTGGTGTTGGTATGCGTTTTTCCAACACCAAAAACGCCCGTCATGGAAGGAAAGCGAAAGGATAATTCGAGGCTCGGCTGTCTTCTGTTGGCCAACAACTGACAGCATACAACCACAAACGGCCAGGCACACGCGCGTTGTACGAACACATGCACGCACACGCTCGCACAGCGTGCACTAGTCGGTCAGGGCGGGGCATCATATCCCCATCGTCGCAAAAACGTTTTGCAAAATTTGAACGAAAGTACCGAACTACTATTGCTCGATCGTGAATGCGGAAACACGTATCCCAGCACGAAGCAAGGAAGTAGTTTCATGCGGGGTGGGTGCTGGTGGTTGGCCCACGATACAAGGATACTGCCGTCGGGAAAGGAGATAGCGTTACCTACACAACTGGTGGTACAATTGCATCAACTTTGGGAAAAAGGCTGCAACACAAACGATGATGTGTGAGTATGAGGTATGAAAAAATATTTGAATGTTTGGCTCATATATCCTTTCCATTCCAACACAGTCTAAATCATTTTTTCGCAACACTTCGTGCTTTCACATACACGTTTTTCTCGACCGAGTACATTTTTTCATCCGTAACGAGTCCTTTTTGGCGTTGACAAGCGACACATCCTGTTTTTAACAAGCACACATACGATTGCTCCAACAACAACACATATGTAGGACGATGTCACACAACAGAGGATATAATATGTGAATTTCCACTGCTTCAAAACGGACTAGTCTATTACGGAACCGTTTTACTTCTTGTGTAGTGAATTACTTCTCCTAGTTGTGATTCTCTGCGCTGCAATCCTTTCCTTCTCTGTCTCTTTTGTCCCTCCTCATTTCCCTCACTGCTAGCTACACTCGTTCGCCACACGCAAAAAACCCCACGTTAGTCAGAAGATTCGCTCGTACATGAGTATAACCACCAAACAGTTCGATATCTAAAACAGGACTGCGCCAGCCGAAAAGGACGACGATGGAATCCGCCACTCGTCCGTTTGGGCTCGGGAAAGTGACAGCATTTTCCTGCGTGGTTCGGAAAATCGGAACGAGCACGATTCACCAACACCGACAACCAACGCAGGTGCTGTCTCTATTCAACACCTTGCCGAAGCTGAGCTGCAGAGTTTACGATGGAAAATCGATCGATATCCTGTGTTAGCCATAGCTTCCTCTTCCGACAGCCGGGAAAATGGTACAACAATTCCAGCGGTATTGGTATGGTTTGGAATGTGTTAGTGGCCCGTGGATTTAGCCTTTCGGTAGGATACAAACGTCCTTTCGAATTTCTGCGCAGGACGAGCTTTGTCACTGACCGATTTGACGGTACTTTTTTTTTTTGGTAGGGAAAGCTTTTGTCGTCCTTTGGATAAAGAAAGAAAAAACACGCGAGAAGAGTGAGAGCTCGTAAACAAACGAAAAAAAGCTCCGACAGCGGCCGGTGTTTTGAAGTACCTCCCATAAGTCGCACGTGAACCAGACGATGGAGCGGATGATGGTTTCCTTCCCTCCGGAGTACAATTTCCTCTCTTGGTGCATGTTGATATAGCACGTAGTATATTCATGAGGACATGGTGTAATCGGTCAACATGTTTTGGAAATTTTAAAGTTTTAGCAAGGTGATGAGTTTTGTTTACTCTGAAAACATTGCCAACGAACAGCGCTCCTTTATCGCACCTTCCCATTCGACACACGGATGAAGGGAAATCGGTTGCACCGCTTTTTTTAGTGTGACAGGAGATTCTTGGAAAAAGTATCAAATATTCGTGGAAAGGTTATCGTGGAAAAAAAAAGTCCTTTCGAGAAGAAAATATGCCTGACATTGGAGAGATTCAATTACACTGCCCTTAAAAAAACCTATCGAAGAATGGTTTATGTATTTGTTATTCAAATGCATTTTTTTTATGTTGAATATTTAATTCCCCTACTGCTCGTTTCATTGGGAAAGGTTCGATGAAAAACAACAATGACCCCATGTCAAACATTGCAGTATCCTGTTACTGAAAATATTATTCTAATGCCCATGTGCTTTAAACGCTGCGCAACGTAAAAAATGCAAGTAGAAAAGAAATAAGAATGAAAAAAGCGAATCAGCTCTGGTGCCAGGCGGCCACATTTCTTCCTCGTCGGCGAGGTATACCACCATACCATATCATTAAAACCGTTCTCTCCCTCTTCTGTAATATCACAAGGCCCGGTTCCGCTTTGTTGCCCCACTATCCGGTTCACAAAGTGAAATATGTCCCAACAACGTTCGACGATGCAGCGTTGCACTGCCATAAATGCACGGTGCAATGAAACTCTATGTGGGCAGAGCCAGGATGATTTTGTCAATTTTCTACATTCTTTCCACAATTTATTTTCCACACGCTCTGGCATTTCAACGTTAATCCAACACTTGAGTTATGGTACACACAGTGGCGGAGGTTTCATGTCAACCAAGTCAGCTTGAAACCGATACCGACGTGGCGGAAAAACTCGCCCGTGAATCATACGGCAAGCGAGTGAAAAATCAATTCGCACCACCACCGCACCCATAGATCGAGGTCCGCGTTAATATGTGCTCACAGGGAAAAATGTGTCCAGCCCAGTGTTGCATGAGGAAAAGTGTCGATAACCACGTCGTCGCCACTGTAAGCGACCCACAATTATCGACGTCTCTTGCCATACGGGAAGCCCACTTCCGTTTCCCTCAGATGCGTAGAGGGATAGTGCCCAAGCAAGACCCTATTATACTGCCGCCTCTTTCATTCTCTGTATCGAAATCATTTCATGGGAGTGTGGTGGGAAGCGGCGCTCGGCCATTCGGAAGAATGTATATGAACCAACGACAAATAGCAAATAAATTGTCGAAGCCCTCCAACGCATCCTTGCAAGCGCCAGAGGGCGATGATAAAAGCACTATCGAACACCAGCTGCCATGCAACTGCCATGGTGGGTGAATGAGTAGCCTATCAACGGGACCCATGTAGCCAGACCATACATCCTCACCAAGGAAAAGCGACCAGAGGCCACTGGCCGTAAACTGGAGAGTGCTAGTTTTCGTCCGTGCTGCATTCGCATGGTTTTATGGCTCCCATGGTTTCTTGGATGTAAAGCTTTACAACTGATATATGATCCGTAAGGTTCGGTCGATCATCAGTTTTTACTCTCTGCAGCTTTCACATATCAACGATGCGTCCTAAGGACAACATAGAGTAGGCTTTTCAATGCTAACTTGAGGAATACGTAAGCATAGCAAGCTTGTGAACATCACACTTCCAAATAGTTGTGGCAGAAAGGCATAAAAAATGAGATGATACCAAACAAAACGTCCTGTTACTTCACCAGAACCATTTGTACAAAGTTTGAAATGTAATTTTGTAAACTTCATTGCCCCAGCTTCCAGTTCAAATGAAGTTCTGGTCGTCTTTTCCGGGGGCATATCTCTCGTTGGCGTTGGTAACGCCTTAGTATGTTTCACTTCACATTTGAGCAAAACAAAAAAGTAATATGTTCGCGGACGACCCTTGAGAGAGGGTTCCGCCAGTCTCGTTGCACCCCACCAACCGAGGCTGACTCCCAAGCTTTTCCCATAAACGACCCTTCTTGAGGAAGAGACACTTTCGCTGTTGCTAGACCCACTGTGGCATCCGTTTCCCCTACTACGTCCCGTGGTTTATCCTGATCATACCTTTTTTATGACCAGTAAGGTCGTCATTGTTTCTTTCCCAATGCTTCCCTCCCCGCTGCTGTTGATTATGCGTGACGTGAGTTTCAAATGAGGAAGGAAGCATCGAATCAACATCGAAAATAAGAAGAAAATTGACGCTAAACGTGGACACATTTTTTACGCCCAACAACGCTGGGGCCAGTAGATGGTAAAAGTTGTAGATGGTGGAACAATCCAGGGAGGTCTGTTATATTTGTTGAAAAGTGTCGTATCGATTTGTATCCATCCTGCAAACCTAAACAAGTGGATGCTAAAGTGGTTACCAACACCATCAGAGGCCGGTTGGGTTTTCCCTATTTTTTGCTCAAGGAAAGCCGATTTCATGCAATGATAACGCTCGCAGTGATGGCTTGCGAAGTGTATTAATTGGGCGTTAGATGTTTGATATTGCAAAGCCTTTGGCCCCGTCAGGTGCATGATAACCCAATCTTGTTGGATAAATGACCGTCGATAGATAATCTTGGGCCAAAAATATATCCGTTGCGAGAACTGCCCAGGATATCGCTAAGTAAAGTATACTGACTGTATTCATTTGTGCTGAAATATGTGCTAGCCACAGTTATAGTTGCTACGGAATTGGTAGTATACTTGGAGAGCAAATTACTCCAGTACCGTAAAAGCAACCTTACGCAGTAGGCGGTAATGTCTCTGTTGAACCTGCAACGAAAGGTCGACCGTTTATAGGCTCGCCATTAATTTTGTCACAGCGCCACCACCTGAACGGTGGGTTCGTTCGGTGGTATTTCGGTACGCTATTAATCACGCACTGCTTGCGGCTCAATGTCAACACCCGAACTTGTGGCTGCGATTATTATAATGAGGCTCGAAGGAGTTCGCAGGAGCACCTTCATTAAGGCGGCCCAAGATTTTCTTCTTGCGTATGGACGAAGGAACGTGCTGTAGAGCTATTGGTCGAACCTGCGATGTACGATTAAATTAAGTTGTTTCCGTCGCTCTGTGATTGCTTCTTCCGAAGAAAGTCCATTTCCAGGCGCTTTTAGGTTATGCCATTTAAGACAGCAAGCTGTTGGTGTATATTTATTTTTCCCACACTCATATACACCATTCTGGTTTATCCTATAGATCTAAAATAGAGGAAACGAAATCTTGCCAAACGAAGCAACTAATAATGAATATGGCGCCGAAGAAAGATACGAAACTATTCCTCAAAATTTTATTCTTTTATAAAACGATCAGCTCAATGCATATCTCGCATGATTTTTAGCTGCTTGGGAGATATTCCTGGAACAAAACTCAATATTCAACGATTTTGCTTCCACCCCTGTTCGTCAGTCAAGCGTTACTTGTATCGAAAGGTTGGGCTACTTCTGATCATTTTTTCCTTGGTCTCCTAAAAAAGAAAGGCTTGGGTTTGCCGCTCTGCTAGCCTCGACTAAGACCACACCCACGATAGAAGTTTTGTTACCAAAAATAATACTGTGTAGGTTAGGGTGTAGCATTAAATCATTAGCAACAGATCCGGAGAACGATGTCTGCAAATACATTTGACAAGGTTCAAAACAATAAGACTCTTAAGGGAAACAAGGTCATGTCAATCTTAAACGCAGAACGTGGAAAATCGCCGAGTATGGACAGTTCAGTGTTTACTGAGCGCACAAACTCTCGTATCTCTTTCATTGACTACTTTCTAATGCATCCTTCAAAGGAAATGTGTGAAAAATGAAAAAGTAAAACGCTGTCCAATATATCCATCGGTCAGCATTGTAATCAATCAAACATTCACCGCTCAAATCACACCCTCCAACTCCAAGTCTGAAGGTGCTACAACTCGGCGCGCCAGGTATTTGCATACGATCATCTTGCCGTTGTCCAATAAGAAAGGAATTCCCACACAAAGGCACAGATTCAGTTTCTTTGCCTCATTACCCTCGAAACCCAAGGCAGGGCATTGGTGTCGTGTCGGGCGCCTTTACTGCAGTCCTTACGTGGGCGACGACGACAGAAACGAATCGCAGCTTCCCCTTTATGTTTGTGTTACAAACTTGAGCGCGTACAAAGCCGGCGAACTATAGATTTTCCTTTTTTCTGACCATTGCCGCGGGGCAGACTGGACTGCTTGCCACACTAATTAATGCGAATAAATAATCCACCCGCCTCGGTGAGAAACTAAAATCAATATAGGATAATCATCGCTAGCAGGGAATCGGTTGGTTTGTACGGTGCGCACTTACCTTCGGCGTTCGACATTATGATGCTGATGGTAATGTAACGGTGGGACGAAAAATAATTGAAAAACTTGATGATCACCAAGGCGTACGGTAAAGACTTCTCTTCTTGCGTTGATGTGTCGATGGTCGAGCACGGACGCAAGATCAAGCACAGAATCAGTACGGCCTGAAATGAAAGAAAGACACGAACACGGTTGTGTTTAAAGAGGAAGTAAACTTCGTTCAACGGAAGTGCAGGGCAACAATTTATGGACCATTGAACATCCTATTGGCCTAAGAAATACATTCGAAGATGCGGAGCAGAGATTCAGTTCTTTGGGTGAAGTACGATGCACCAATGACGTGGTTGCGATGCAACGAACAAGGCACGAAAGTCCGAAGCTGTTTGCATTTGCTTGTTTGCAGTACATCGACATCGAGGACCATCAGTTTGTCGGAAGATGCCGCTCAATACACGGAAGAAAAGCATATTAAGCCCAAATATGGAGCATCATCACTGCCGTGCTAGGGTTTCGATGGTTTTATGGCCCTCCGGCCTAGCAGTATGGCTTGGATTGTGCCTTTGGTCTTGTACGCCTGATTGGATAGATGATTTTTTTGCCTCAAGATGAATCGCCCTGAAACGGGACACGACTCGTGCGAAGACAATCACCCACCTCCGTGCAACAGAGTTCGAACTGAAGACAACGAGTCGGGTTGCGTGGGCTTCTTTTGCGGTTGTTCGATTCGTTCGTTAACCGGTCCGGTTGCTTTTTCCCGAGAAGGAAAGCAATCTGTGGCAAGCACCGACAGAAGCATGGCCGATGCCGCCAACGTTGGCTCCGTCGCTATAGTGAAAAGGAACTACCGTCGAGACACTGGAAAGTGAAGCAAGAAGTGCAATTTATGCAGTGCATCGAGAGGAGGTTACTCTGAACGCTCATCTGATCTGCTTTTGAGGTTTGCTTCACATCGAGATCAACTCGGAAACAGACTCTCTAGTTTCAGGAATGTCATCGGAGCGGTGGAGGGGTGGGACTTGTCTGCTATGTCTGCTTGCTACTCGTGGCACAAAGCCGTTTGCTTCTGCTGCAGGACGTAGTTGCAGTGCGCCAACTCAAAAATGACTCATTACCGATGCAGCGGACCAGATCAGACCAGACTGCAGAGCTGGAGACGGTAAACGAAAGAGTTTAGCTGATGTCGATCTATCGCGTGAATGCGACAAGGGAGCGCTCGTTTCCCTTTTTGTCTGAAACCAGAATTTCCAGCCCCCCAGCAAGGCGAAAGAAAGTGCAAGTTTAATGTCACCGTCGCGAAGAAGTAAAACATGTACGGATAATTGCGTCGACGATTATGGAAGTGGTAAAGTGTTATCGATTGCGCGCACAGGAAGATGCAATTGGTAATCCATTTCGTTCATGTTATCAAATGCAGATTCAAGATACCGGTTTTTGAAACATTGAACCTTAAAACAATCTTTTTGTGTTGTATGATGAAGATGTAAGACATGAAACTATTGAAATTGGAAAAGAAATTATTGATATGATCGAATGTGCCATTTTATCAACAGCAGCAAAAAGTAATAGTGTCATGGTGATTTTTGTTTTTGAAAATGGTTGACCGATAGTGGAATTTTGTAGAAAGTATGGCTCTTTAAAAATAATTTAGCAACATGATTCGTACCCTTGCAGTATAGAAACAATTTTAGAAATAAAGAAATAATAAAAATGTAATCATATTAAATGAGGCATCAAAATTGGCTACCGGCAGTCTCAGAACAGAATGAGCCACTTTTATGTTTTGCCCAAGGGCCAGGAAGAACGCGTTATATGCATTTCTCTCCTCAGGGAAACGGGCACAGACAGAAGCAAACATGTTGCACTCGGCATAACGACGGAAAACAAAATCATAATCCACCATTGCCAATTGCACAATGCGGCTAGGCAGACGGCCATCTTCGAGTGAAATAAACAAAGCAACCAACAAACTCGATGCGAAAGCGTACGCGAAAGAACGAGAACAGAAGCCCGTTTTCCAACACATTTTTGGGGGAGATTTTGTAGCGACCAAAAACTACGACGTCATTTTCATTTCTTTTTGTACCCTTTTATTGTCGATGCGCCTAAACACCAGCGGGAAGCATGACGAAGTATGGACCGAGAACAAAAGGAACATACTCTTTGCACTAAGCATCGGGTGTATATGGCAATTTTTCTCTTACCTTTTGAACAGCGATTTTTCTCAAGTCGTACAAATCGAACCAATCACAATGTTAATAAAAATGTGTTGACTAAGATCACTTCGTATTTACGCGGACGAGAACAACGGGATTCGGCGACTACAAGTAACACTTCTGCTCCACTGAACGTTTCAGTTTGAACTGATGTGCGTCGCGGCGGTGTAGCCACAGAAAAACCGTTTCCGCGCGTAGTGCGCTCTCGCCTCCGCCTGCTGCGATGGAAGCGAGAGTGAGCGAGGCAGATGCATTTGCTGCGTAGTCCGCTTATCCTGCTTCGGGTACTTGCGGTTACACGGACGCGTTGGGAGATTTGGCCTTCACAGCTGATCAATGCCTCCGAACGTCTTTGGCCGTTTTGAGCTTTATTTGAGGAAGCAGGAAAAGGAAAAAACTTGGTTCGAAACGAGACAAAGCGAAATATGTACATCATTTCTTGCAAGTAAACAGGATAAAGAGCATCAAGAGCTGGATTGTTCATTTAACACGAGTAACAATGCAATACATTTATTCACATCCTGGTCGCTGTACAAAGCCGTGTGTCAAATAAATTAGAAATTTTGCAAGTGTGGAGCGAAGTATAAACAGCAAAACATTATTAAATAGTATCTTGTTGGTGTTCGGTTTCGATAGATCCCTATTTCCTAAGCCCTAGCCACAACATGTCTTCTCTTCATCCATGTGGGATACATTTGAATAAACTCGCCGTAGAACAGCAGTGATTGGTACTTTTAATTGTTTGTTTTCTATAAATGATTAATCTTATGAGAAGTAGTGCTTGTTTCCGTTTGCTACGCCCGAATTAGACGCTGTAGCTTCCGTTTTAAGAAGGGTGAAGGATCAGCGGATGAACTTTCAATTCACAGTCCAACATAAGAACAGAAACAAAACGTCATAAATAGTATGGAGATGATTGCAAATATTGCCACCCATGCAGGCAGTGAATCTAGAAATAAAAAACGAGATATGTAGATCAGATTTTGCACGGAATAGTTGGATTGTGTCTCTTCATCCCACTTACGTCTATAAGGTAAACTGTGAACACAAATGCGATTGTCGACTGAGATCGACAGAACGGCCGCCTCGGAGTCGCCCGTTATCGACGGTCCGTCGAAGTTGGTCACTGGCAGAAACTCTAGGCCGGTCACGAACATTGCGTGCGCGTTCTGCACGTGTAACACTCGCTGTAAACTGAAGGCAATAAAGATGGAAACTGACCCCGAAAACATTGTTCCCACGGCCACGAACCGCCCGTCGTCTCGCACAGCCAGCGCAGCTAACGATTCGTCGATCTCAACTATTCCGGTCAATCGGCCTGCCTCCGGATCCCACTGTTGTAGCATTCCTTTTGCTTTACCCGCTTTGGCGAAGGGATTGGCCAGCGTAAACAGTCGAAATTTGTCCTTCTGACCCTCCACCAGACCGTAACGGCAGCGTTTTAGTAGATAGCGGCAGTTGGACGGCGGATTCCACACCAACTTCTTCGACTCCTTGTCCGGGTTGATCGACCAGATGACGCCAAGCCCATCCTTGGCGATCGAAACGACGTGCTTGTTGTCCGGGCTGAAGTCCAGGTCGTCGATTTCCTTCGTGTGAGCCGCAATGTCGGAGGCCATCGTCATCTTGGGAAAGTTCCACACTCGCAAATGTCCGTCCATCCCACCCGTGGCCATCAGCCGTCCGTTCGGACTAATCCGCACTACCCGCTGTAGCGGCTCCGCCTCGGTGAAGTCCGTCTGCACCGAGTCGGCTGTTTTTATCTCGAACCGAATTTGTTTGCGCCCCGCTGGATTGCCACCTGGTGGCTTTTTTTCCTTGTCTGCTGGGGTCGATCCTGGTAGCGTACCAGCGCCCGTCGCCGTTGTTCTTTGCTGAGAAGCGCTTCTTCGCTTGCGCAGCCCCTCGACATCGGCTTTGTTGGAACCCGGTGATGTGGGTGAGGTGTAGTCTCCGGAATCGATGACTGTGTTTACCAGGTACATCTGGCAGTGACTCTCCTGCCCCGCCATCAAGAGAGTGCGTTTTTCGTCGTTCTTCACAGCGCAGTTCATCACAACTGTTGGTCCGGTTTCGTGTCGTATCACTTCGTCCGCTACGTACTTTTCTCCATCGTGATGAATTTCGTAAATTTCCTAAAATGAAGACGAACATAGCGATGAGCTAATGGAAATCGTCCATCGAGGACTTTCACTTACAAATCCATTGGCTACGCCAGTTTTCGAGGCACCACCCCCACCCGCTACTAGCACATGACGACTGGTGACCATTTCAATCGCGTACAGCGGAAAGTTCACCCGCGCCAATAGTCCATCCGCTGGCTTCCGTGTCGGAGCCATTATTGTACAGGTTACTAAACGCCGTTTCTTAGCACTTTGGAAATTGTTACATGGGTTTTGTGAAAACGAAACAAAACACCGGACGAGAACGACGATTTTCAGTTCCACGTATATTAGCTGTCAACAGTCTATCAACGTTCGTCGCCACAAGGTTTATGTACATGCAAGGTATAAACATGCCGGAGTGGTCTGTTAACAGGGACAAAAACCGATGCTATAATCGGTTCACTGTATGAACGCTGACTGTAGCGCCGCTTTGTATATAGTGGACGATAGCAGAACTAATATTCACAGGCTGCGTACTTTTCAATGAGTTTCGAAATAGCCATTTGAGATGCGGTTGGTGCCCATGCTTAGTTTGTTATAATTTTACTGTATTATAGGATATAATATGGAATACCGAGTGGTGTTTATAAACACCCTATTGGCGTCCAATTTGGATTCCATCTTGAATAGCGTGTACATATTGTGCATATAGAGCAATCAAAACAAAAGAAAACGTCGCCGGTTCGACGGCTGTAGGGACTCCAGTTCGATAACATTTCTTTTTCGCTCGTTATTGTGCAACAATGTGCAGTGGAGGATTATTGATTACCGGCAGAAGTCTGCTTTGGTTCTTGGTCACTCTGATAGCCTGCATGACGCTGATGGGAGCCATCGTTCTACCAAAATGGTTAATCGGTCCCGAAGAGATAAAAATCGACAATGTAGACGGAAATTTCACCATCCACCGCCATCCATCGGTCGGGATTTACAATAGGTTTGTATTGCGAGCAGGTTTCGGCTTTATTTCTATAATTTCATTGCTGTAAACATTGTGGTCATCCCGCAGATGCAAACGCATGGGCCGCTCAGACTACAACTGTGGAAACTTCGACCTCTACGGGCTGGCTACGGACTCGAGCATCTTCCCGTTTGCCTGGAAGGTCACCATGTTCCTGATGTGCCTAGGCAATCTGCTGCTCGGATGTACATTGGTCAGCATGTTGGTGACCTGCTGCCGGCTGCATTTATTCTTCGGCTTCAGCATGCACAAACTGCTGGGCATTTTCCAGGGAATAGCGGCAATTATGGTGCTATGCGGATTCATGGCCTATCCATTCGGCTGGTCGGAGCCGCGCGTGAAATCTCTCTGCGGCCTGGACGCCGAACCATTCGACCCGTCCGACTGTACCATCGGTGCTTCGATCTATCTCGGCGGAATTGGGGTAGTGCTGGCGTTCCTCAGTTCAACCCTTAGTGTCGAGGCGGAGAAGGCATACTACAGCGCCAAAGCCCAGCGTTACGTCGACGAGGGCCAGGTGCTCGTGTGCGTGCCGTAAATGTTCGGAAATTCCGGTTTCTAGATTCTCGGACTGTTTTACGAATCTCAATATTTAAAAGCTGCTCCACTGCTTCGTGGCAACTGTACTGTACGATGAGAGTGAAGAAAATATTGCCTTCTCTGTGCCTTTACAACGCAGCCTTGCTTTCGGTCATGCACCACACTATTCGCGGTAATTTTAAACAAAACTGAACGATGTCCATATGGTTCAATTCGTAATCGATACTATTTTATATAAAATACAACTCTTCGTCGTAGAGATAACAATTGTTCCAGTTCCAGACAATCTCAGGCCAATCCAGTGAAAACGACTCCAGATTTTGAAATGAAATTTATATTCCTTTTTTGAGACGTATTTTACCAAACTCAGCCTTTACACATTTTAAAGTAAACTCGTAGACTTCGAACATTCTCATTCACTCTGAGACAATAATTACACCTGCCATGACATGAATATTTTAATGAATATATTTAATGAATTTTCAATTTCGATCGAATAAATATACACTAATCGTCTAATTTTAGAAAACTGCATTTGTTTATTTCGCCTTCATCCCTCGGGCCGAGGCTCTTGCTGATTTTATTTACCTTTTCGTTTACCCTTCGTTCCTTCACCTTTTCCACCGGTGGCCGCTTTGGACGCTTTCAACTTATCTATGTACACACTGTGGCCAGTTTTCTTGAGATGATCGAACAGTTTGTTCTTTGAAGGAAATTTGTCTTTACAGGTTACACAAAAATTTTCCGCCTGCTGGACATTTTCATCACCATCAGAGAGTGGATCTGAGTCCTTCGTCGAACCTCTATTGGACGTTGCCATTTCCACGGGTTTCTGTTCGCCATCTGTTGGCACCTCTTTCGTGGGTGCATTTTGAGGCCCCTTAGTTTTCTGCCCACTGGAGGCCGCTTTGGCCTTACCCTTCCGATTGGTCTTTTTGCTACTATTGGCCCAATCATCGTCATCGTCACTTTCGTTACCCGCAGCCACTCCGGGCCCTTTTCGTCCCAAGCGCAGGCCAATCAAATCGAACTCCTGCTGCTGGCCACCCGTTGGATCTTCGTCATCGGACGATTTTATCACAGGATTATTGTTAAGTGCTTTCTTTTTGCCCTTGTTTCTCTTTTGTTTGCCTTTGGAAGGCTTTTCCACGGTTACGGTGGGGTCCTCGTCGATCCCATTGCCATTTGAAATAACAGCCGCAAGTTCTTGTTCCTCGTTCGACAGCGCATCATCCTCTTCTGGCACTTCAACCATTTCCTCCTTTTGGTCCAATTCATGAGACTCTTCTCGCATCTGTTTTCGTAACAGCTCCACGTTCTGTTTGTGTTTTTTGGAAGATTCGTGATTTTCAAACGAGCTCCGATTCGAAAACATCTTATCACAGGCAACGCAATAGAGATCGTCGACGTAGAAGCTTTCCTCGCCGTTTTCATTCTGGCTTACGTTCAGCCCCGCCATGGCGTCCTCGAGGCCGTTGCCTTCAACGGCGTCCTCATCTTCCGATTCGTCTTCCGTTGTTTCGGCCTCTAACTTTTTCCTAAATGTACCGCCGTAAAATTTAGGTTGGTCAACAGACGTCATGTAACATTGCAGCGAATGCCTTACCTTAACTGCTCCTCGTAAGCCTGGTCGAAAAGATTCGAAGAGTTCCGTTGCTGCTCTTCGATTTCCTGCTGGTTCCGGCGTATCTGCTCTAGGCGGTTCTGTTGCGACTTTAACCGATTGTGTGTAGCTTTGTCCTCCAGCAGCTTCTTGTACGCTTGCACCCGCTTGTCACGCTTTTTCGCGAACAGTACCAGACTGCGAATTTCCTCGTTCCGCTCCTTGCGGGCTTTCTGTTGGATCTTCTTATTTTCCTTCTCGATCACCTTCAAAATGCGGCGGTCTCGTATCTCGGCCACATTGTGCGGGTTCAGCCAGGCGTAGCTTTTTTTGGTACAGAAGCCTTCCCAAAAGCCGTAAAACTGTCGTACGACCGTTTCATAGTCGGACAGCGAGTTCCCGAACTTGGGAATCGTTTCGTACTCTTCCTCGGTGTCTAGAAATTCAACCTCTTCCGCGGCCAGCTTGTCGAACACTTCAGCGTAGACCGCGTAGAATCCGTCCGGATCATCCCCGTAGCCCTTGTAGCATGAGGTGGTGAAGTAAGGGAACACGTCAAGTGAATTGTCCTCGTAATCGGTATGTCCACCGCGCAGGATCTGTTCACGATGGTTGTCGTACCTGCCGTTGCGTCCCAAAAAAAAAAGTGAAACACCGAACGGACCCGACGAACTTTCTCGAGGTTTTCTTCATTCACTCACCATGCTCGTTCTTGCAGATCTGATAGCACATCATACGCTGCTTGTACGAGCAGAAATTGTTGGTTCGCTTCCTCCGGATTGCTGAGGTTCTTATCTGGATGCCACCGGAGTGCAAGCTTTCGGTACGATTTCTTGATTTCCTCTCCGTCGGCCGTACGAGGCAATCCGAGCACTTCGTAGTGGCACTTCATGGTCGACGGTTCCGTAGCTTTCTAATCTGTTTTTCGGGTAATTGGATAACTGAAAAAAAGATTTGCCAGCAAGTTGCAAAATAAACCATTTGACAGAAAATAGCGTGTACCGTTGCAAATGTGTGCGTAAGTTCATGACGTGCCATTCGGGTATAAACAAACAGCTGTCAGATGGAGTTGCACAGTGTGTGGAGGAATGCAACGGACATATAACGGTTTAAAAGGATTCAAACACAGAAGCGTATAACAAGACGCACATTTGTTCAGCGGATGAATGAAAGTACACAGAACATAACGAGCCCACCGTTTGATAGCTTACTAACTTAAGTAGTAATTCTGGTGGTAGATTTATCAATATTAAATCCAAGACACAGATTATTCAAATCGAACATATTTCGTAATTAGCTGAGAAAAATCATAAAAGCCCTCGATTCTCGAGTTTTCTCAGAAACTTCAATAAAGTCAAATCCAATTGCATCTTTAAGAAACAGAAATGCATGTGTAACCGTATGATATCCAACAAGCTATCGATTTTTCATGAGGAAGAATCAGACGCATCCCAACACGAACACCTTTTTCTCGGAAAAGCGGAAGGAGATTATCTCGATTTTCAGCTGTCGAAACTTACTCCAAGACATACCTTGTGCCAGAAGAAGGTCTGAAGAACTGTTTTCTTTTGACAGAGAGCAGCAGTGCTAAAAATGTTAACAACAAAATCTACTTGGGACTTTCGGTTCCAGACGACTTTATATGTGTAATCCATTTTTGGACTGTCATGTTACGTTGCATCTAGCCAACAACGGCACTAATCCAAGCAGTCCCAAACAACATGCTTAGACAATTGCGAAAGTGGGAAAACTACAGCCAAGACCACTGCTCACCGGTGGAATCATTTCGTATGACTTGGAATGTGTAAAATTCTCATCCAAACCAACGGCCAGCAATATAAGGCGGTGCGGATCACTTTTCATTTCATGGCGCGTTGCGTAAAATTCACGATTTTCATCGCGATGCGGAAAGCTCCGGTAGGATTGTGTTTTATAGTCGAACGAGCATGAAGCGAAAAAGGTACTCCGCCATTCCGATCCGATGTGATTATAATCCCACAGCCCTGCTGGTCCGCTGAACACACGGCCTACCACGGGTTGCTGTCGTTTAAAGTGACGGTTGAAAACCCCCAGATAGTGCGGTGAGTGCGAAAACAGGTTTAATTCTTGTGTCCTTGCAAATAAACAAACAGACCGAACGAAAAACGCAACACCCAAATAAAAAGTTCCACAGGACCTCGGTAAGTGCGGAGGTGATCTTATTTGGCAAGATTGTTCCAAATCCTTTATAACGGCAGCATCAACAGCGTTATCATCCGGTCGACGTATGAAAAGCTACTTGGAATGCTGCAAGACTCCGTTGGTTCGAATGTTTCTTTTCATGCGCCCGGTCCTTCTCGAAAGTGTGCCCGGAAAGGTCTTTCCGAGAGTCGCTTTCGCTGTTGCACTTTGATCGGTTTCTGTTCCATTTTGTTTTTTCCTATGTCGGCCTGCACCATTTTTATGCCATTTTCTTCGACTCGTTAGCTTGGGGTTTTGGGTCCCCCACCCGCAGCACCCCCCCCCCCCCCTCCTGTTTCGTTGTTTGATTTTGCTTGCTTTTCATAAAGGAAAATGCTTAGAAACCGGGTTTTCCGGGGCTTTTTTTTGTCAACCGTAGTGCGACATTTTGGCCAAGCTGGTTTTTGTAGTTGGCCGGCATAACGCATCCGTAAAAGAAAAGGTAGACTAGCCCAGGACGAGGGTTATAGAGAAAAATGATGATACAAATATGATGTGCCGTTCCGCCGCACCGCTGCCCCGCCGGGCGCAGCTGATGAGATTCATTAGTTGATCTATGTTGCTTTGATGTAGAAAAAATGGGAAGCCGAAACACGGACTCGGAAGACGGGAAGCTACTATAGATGCTCCTACGATGCTTCTATGCGGCAACCTTCCGCATAGTGGAGCCTTCCAATACGTACCAGAATACTTTGGAACTGTCCGGGGAATAAAACGGGGGGGGAAACAGGAGAAGAAAGATAACCAGAATGCATTGAAACGAAAGTGCACCGCTCGGATCTAATAATGTATCAATTTTTGAGAATGAAATTTTCCCTCGGAAGCTTACGGTCGCTGGTCACGTAAGGGCTTCGAAAAGGTTCGGCAGACATTAGAGTTTCGACATTAGAGCGCAGTGATGCAGTTTAACAGGGTCGGCTTCCGTGGAAAGTGATGGCCTAATGATTTCATTCCCAGCTTTCTGCTCAGCATTGACTTCAAACATGGGACACGTTCGTTCAACAACAACATGTCTTTCATGCATTCATGTTTATAACGGAGGTCATAGTTTAAAAAAAAATCCTTACCTCTGCAAAATCCTGTGAGATGATTAGAAGGATGTTTGATTTCATGATTTTGTGTGCGCAAATTGCGAACTGGAAAATTAGTTATGTAATAGCGTTATGTAAAAACAAAATTACATTTAGGTCATCACATTACTGAGCAAAAGTAAATAGTTGGTCCAACGAGGTGTGAAGTAACCGATCAGTGCGCGACGTAAAAGTTTCGACCATCATTTTCGTTCTGTACTTCAGGAGAAGTCCGTTGGCAAGTTCGGTTAGTCAGTGGAGTGCACTTCAATAGTCCACTGGGTACTAGGATACTGTTACACATAAAACACCACTCCACGACGACGAACGGATGTCCGACCCAGTTTCGGGTTGCTCAAGGCAACAGGAAAACCGAACTCACTCATTCGCAACAGGGCAGACGGTTTTACAAGACACACCTACAAAGAACCGCCATGGAGGTGACAATAGCCCACTGCCCGAGTTGGCTGCAATTACAAGGGAAATTCCGAACCTTCGTATGCCCGAAACATCAGCTTGAGTGGACAGCGGTAAACATTCCACAAAAAACCGTGCTCAAAGAGTTTTGAAAAGGTTTTGTTTCCGGATACAAATAGTCGTAGCACTAGCTTACTAGGGAAGCTTATATCATCCGCTGGAATCAGCAGATCACACACAGTGGCTTAGGAGCATGCTACACCCTCCAGCAAACTCGGATAATATTATCCTCCAAAAGCTGCATTCACCTTTCTAGCTTTGAGAAAGGTGCGCGGGAAACCTTGATCATTACGTTTCTGTTGCTAAAAATATCAACCATCTATCCCAGACGGAGGGTTCCGGTCGATGCAATCGCGCACATTACGATAAATTATAGAGCGGCGCAACTGGTTTGAAGGACGAAGATACCACCCGATGTCCGTGGAGCTCAGGTGCGGGTTCGCTGCAAAGATTTATGATGACATTTCGGCGGTTTCGGGGTGCAATTTTCGCTGACAATGTGCGTACTACTACTATGGGGCGCGTGTGTGAAGAGCAGGGAAGACGGAAAAGACACGTAAATCAAGTTACGACGATGCAGATCATTAGGATTCGACCTTTCGTTCGGTTGGCTATGGGAATGAGTTTTATATCCTATGATGGTAGTCTGTTGAGGAGAGGAGGAAAAACAGGCCACCGGGAGGGAGCGGGTGGTAGAGAGTATTCTTATCTCCGGTGCCCACCCTGCCCTCGAAGGCGGGAGGAAAACCCTCCAGCAAGGGGAGCGAAGAAAAAAAAATCCATTAAAAACATCCAAACAAATCGTAGATCAGCAATAGTAGCAATCGTAAGGACGAAGGACGCCCGGCGCACGGAAGCGGGAATCGGTTTCGCTGGGCTCGCTGTGGCTGGGCATCTACCTGCCCTTTGGCCCATCGGCGGAGGAATAAATTTTGTTCGAATTACCTTTTTTCCGGCCGAATCGGCCACACTCCCGTCGCCTCCAGTGTGGTCATAAAACAGGGTTCTACGATCGAGCTTTGGCCTTGGGAGGGACTGGGAAGGGGGCCCTTCTTTCATGGCATGTTTGTATCTTCGACGACCGCGCCAGAGCCAGGAGCTTCCCCTTGATTGAACGAATCTGTTTAGTCAGCGTTGGGGTTTTCCGGGAGCCGAGTGGGGCCGGGCATAAATTTAGTCATCAAAGCATACATGATGGGGCCCGGGCTAAGGAATAGTGTGCCATTTGCTGGTTTATGGATGTGTTTTATCTGAAAATCGATCGGGGAAACAGACCGGGAGAAGGAGGCCGTTTGCATGCGAGTGTGTGTGCGTGTGTGTTTTTGTGGGCATGTTATTCAAAACATGTCGCAAAAGCCTGCGTTATCGTTTGATCGAAAATACGATTCTCATCTGCTCCGGCTTGAGGGAGTCCTGCACGTCCTTGAATTACAACGGAAAATGGATCTCTTGTTACGGTCTGCTGAAGTGGGCGGTAGCAAATTGATTCACCTAATTTAATGCGAGATTAAAATTCAGACAAGTCCGTGCTTCGGAACAATATAGGTTTTCTACATCTTGTAACTTGGTGGTGTGAGTATATTTCACAGAATCATTGTAGCTTTACGACATCTAAACATATCGAAGGTTTTTCCGGTAAATCAAACAAACAATTTCGTGGTAGAAAAATACGATATTCTTCCGCTACAACAAAATGCAAAACAGGGAAAAGCAGCGGAGAAAGCATAAGCCGAAGGTGAA
>JAOEFI010005161.1:11585-21795 GCA_034621735.1 Anopheles plumbeus | reverse complement strand
TTCGTCTGCCGCATTCGTCATCATCACGTCTTGGGACAATGTCTCGTGCCGGGTTCATCATTCTTATCAATGCCACGGCCGTGGTCTTGATATCTCCTCCAGGGAAAGACGATGATTACCGGTGAAATTGGTATCAACTAAATGCCAACGGACGCACCGCCGTGAGGTGACTAATCGACTCCACCGAAGGTCGACCAGCCGTCGCTGATGGTTGCCAGTGCAGTGGGCCATTTTTTTTTGCCGCTCTTCTTCCCGAGGATAACTGGCTGACTCCGGCCAATCAACGGCCCAGCGGCTGCAGACTCCGGTTTTCAAGTTCGTCAAGGACGTTTGGGCGGAACACATTACGATCCGAGACGATGGAGGCGTCGTTGTTGTAAATTTGCTACATGCATTGGTTTGCGGGAGTCGAGAGAAAAGCGTCATCGCCGCAAGCAACGCCACGAACGGTGACGCAACAGCACGAAACAGATCTCGGGTCTTCAGGGAACGCCCTTACGGCGAGGGCCGATGTGATTTTCATTTAAAGTTTTGCTCCATGTTTTGCCAAACAATAATGACCAATTATCTGGTCTAGCTTGCCCTGCGGCAGATGAGCCGAGGCGTCGGTGAATCTGTGCTAGTTCGGCATACATTGTGACGCAAGCGAGGCGTGTAAATATCTGCACGCACTGAAGAGCAATAGAAAACGAATGTGAGCAACCGTCGGGGTGGTGGGATGCGCCCCGTGAAGCCGACGGCCGACGGAGGAACCGGTGAAAAGTGGCACAACATTGGCGGCAGCATATGCTGGTAGACTTTTCGCCGCTGAGCTGTTGCTGGAAAGAAAATGGTGCCGGGAGAGAAGAAGATTTAGGTTTTAGAAAATTACACTTGCACCATGTTGTTTGTGTTTGCTCCTTTGCAACAGTGTGCATTCTTATTAACCGCTTTCTAACGATTTTGAATGGAACATGAATATTATTGGAAATTTAAATTCAGTTTCACCACTTGAAAAGGAGGAAAATGAATCGGAGTCGTGCAATGTATTGGAAGGGATGCTCCAAACGAATGGAAACTTCTTCAATGGACCTTCAATTGGTTTACATTAAAAGTATTGTATTATTTTTGGATTTGCTTCTATAATAAACAATTTGAAAAGAAAAGTAAACAATTTACAATAGCATGTCCCAACTACATCCTATTGATTTTGGTTACACATGAATTGATCGAGAGCGCGATGGCTGGTAGTCTCCTTCGGGTCGCATCTAAGGCCGCTCGGGATCGGGCCCTTTCATTACCATCCGAACTGGACCGAATCCGACAACTGTCTTCCGTTCCGTACAGCTATGGCGGAGTGCGCAGACAGTGCCGGAGTGTGACAAGTCATCCGGATAATATGGCCGGAGGAAAGTTCACCACAGTATCGCCTGCAAAACTGCATGATGATACCGCCGTCGCAGTCCATTTTCTTCCCCCGTCCGCAATTTACGCTCGCGGCGAATAAAATCGTGCGTAATGTGAAATTGCAAGTTTCACTTTTAACCCGACGAAACTGCCGATTTTCTATCGGCGCGGAATTAAGCGCTGCCATCTCGTGGTCCCACAGGCGGCAGCCGCAGACGAGTGCCACTTAGGGCACGGAGTTTCCGGTGAAATTGGAGCCGATTCAATTATTGGCTATTACGGTTGAGCTATCTTGATGTGTTTCCATTTTTCCTCTCGGTACCGTGCGAGCACGCGGCGTGGGTTGGCGCGGAAGATGCGGTGGCGCGTTTGGGTGAATTTGGTGACTCGTGAAGTGAAATTGAGTGCGCTGCAGCACAGGAGACAGTGGGGGGAATGGAGAATGTTTGGCAAAACCATGCGGCGATGGCGCGAGGACGGGCTCTGGGGGAAGTCTGGGGGCGGTCGGTTGGAGGCTGAAACCAGATCTCGTTGCATTCGGCCGAACGTCGGACGCAAGAGAGACGCCCGTTCGCAAAACGATTCAAATGTGGCGTGCGGTTTGGCGCGAGTGGCGTAACGTTCGTGCGTTTACTCAATGGCTCACCGGAGCTGGAGACGAAGTGGCCGATCGACTGTGCATGGTGACGAATTTGAAACGCAGCTCTGTGTGTGTGTGTGTGTGTGTGTTACACACGCCCCACCGCGCACCGGGTGGCGTGGTGCAGTGGGACGGAAAATTGATCGTAATAAATTAAATTAATCTGGAACGATGCGTAGATAAATATTGGCTGAATTTGCGAGTGAACTTGGACCAATCTGCCAAAGATTTATCCCTTCCCCGGTCCGCTCACCGGCCCGAGGAGTTTTGTTCGGGGTAGAAAATTTCGGTGATGTTATAAATGCCATTTCTGCAACCGGCGCGATGATTAATGGCGGAAAAACTGCGCCGAGCGCCGTCCACGCATTTATGATCTCTCTTTGCGGGCGTTGTAGTCTTTTGAAAGAGCAGTTAATCTTTTGCGCGGAGTTGTGTAAATTTCACAAAAACCAGTAAAACCCGTACACTGGTTGTGAAATTGGGTGCCCCATCTCTGCCCCAGGATGGTTCAACCATGATGCTATTTCAATTAAACCACCGTGGTATATGATGCCTTCAGTAATAAAGGACCGGTGTTAACGGGGCTGAGCGCATCGAGAAGGATACTTTTATTTGCTTTGCTATACACGAATGTGTTAACGGTCCTTTGGAATTTTATGGTTCATGGCAGCAGTGGTTGATGATGTGTCTCATGCTTGCTCGGTGATAAACTGTTGAGAATGATCATTTCGGTCGATTATGTGGTGTAATCAAGCATTATTCATTTCATTTATGTAGTATATTTTTTATTTCAAACATTGTCAATCGTTAGCCCATCCGTTTGTTTTAGCGTGCAGTTTTACTGCATCGGGCATGCAAGAACTGTTCTTTTTGGCAAGGGTTCATCTACTTTTCAACCCAGATTTTTTGGCTTTCTTGGTGAATCCAGTGAGTTTTTGATCGATTTTGAGACATGGAGTTGTCATACCGTAAACTCGTCTTCTCTCGTGTATCGTACTGCAGTATACGCACAGAACATGATGTTGGTGTCTTGAATTAACACTCGGCCGTAGATTTATAGGCATTGTCAGGATTAATATAACCAACCCTATCGTATGACAAGAATATGATGACTCATCTAAAAATACTTGTCGATCACTGTTATATAATAGAAGCCAAAATTTTAAACCACTCATAATAACGAGAATTTCATTAAAATCGTGACACTCTGAATCGAAAACAATAATATGGTGACAACGCCATCAAACCTGAAGTTGTTCCGAGAGTTTGTTGCCAAGCTTACCGTTCGATTCTTCTGATAAGCCAAATTCTATTAGCACTAATCCCCACAGCGACCTGTCAAATCGCTCGCGGAATCAAAATTGTAAGCATGGTAGTATTCAATTGTACCTTCAAGTCACCAAGGTTTGTTCAAGTCGTATAGAATAGCATGCGCCTCTTTGATCGCATCTCACGGTCTCACCGAAGACAGACCTCGTTCGCCTAAAAATAACTGCTCGCGACAGTGTGGATGGACAGTTTCATGGGCTGCAAAGGTCGCATCCGGCATCATGTTCGAGCCGTGCGTTGTTTTGATCGAGCGTGTCGTCCAGCTTCGGGTCGCCCCGGGCGGGGGGTGGAAGTGGCATTCCACCAAGACCACTCCGGGACGAGGAGCACCGCCTCTGGCGACATAATGCCGCATCATTTCAATCCGATGTGCGACTCGTACAGGTTGTCGCGCGCTGACAAGCGATAGGAATGTGTATTTATGTAAATGTGAAAGATGATGTCCGCCGGACCCTCCGGCCGTGCTTTTCCTGCGACGGGCGACGGGAGTGCGTCCGACATTACCTTCGGTTGGACACAATCAAACACCGGCCAGGGACGCGAGCTGTGTCCGGTTCGGATCGCGATGAAATGGCAAAAGTGTCGCGGTCTGGCGGTAGAAACGAGATCGAGTGGAAGTGGATTGTGGATCCGGGCGGGGTTGGTTCGGTTATAGGACGTCGTCGAATACTTCATCAATCACACCGTTTTTGAATAAACACCTACCATTTGTGTAGGAAAAATAGATAAAGCACATCGTTTGCATCGTCTGCATTGTTGCACGCCCTACCACTAAGCCACAGATGCTACTGTTGGTCGGTTCCACGCTGGTTCCACAGTACAGCCTTACAGTAGGCTATGAATCAAACCTTCGTGAAAAGCGGATGCCCACGGCCGGCCGGATTGGCCGGAAGTGTCCTCAGGATGCTGCGTACCTGCCACCGCGACCCATCAACAATGAGCATTAAAATAATAACCTCCATTAGGTGGCCCGAAAAGGGGACATTTAAATGACCCTGCACACAGAGTGTTGGGACCTGCTTCTCTTTGGAGCCCCTTCCAGCCCGAGCACCCGTGGTGCTTAATTATACATTCCATATTTACCCAATTAAGGAAGATCATCAAATCGTGGAGCGCCAGCGGAAAGGGCGCTTTATCCGAGCAACAATTGACATTAAAGTCTGAAGCCCCGAGACCGGCCTGCCTGCCACGTGAACTACGAACCGGTGGGGTTTTTTTTTTGGAAGACGAAGCTGTACCTCTCCGCCTCGGGGCACGGACGGTGAAGCTTTGAGGTGGTGGTGGTGTTCTCTGTTGTTTATTTGATTTTTCTCCACTCCATCGACGAGTGGAGCCTTATGTCATCCTTCGCCGGAGCAAAAGATGTCCCAAAACACCTAGCGACCTACCTCCCGATTAAGCTTTTCGGATAGACGTCTTTTCGGAGGAGACCGCACATTTCGACATTGTACGATAAGCGGTCGCTGGTGCGGTAATGGAATGAAAAAAAAAAAACAAACCAACCCGTCGAGGGTCCCACGCACACGAATCGTCAAAACTTTTTGGTGGTTATTTTGTTTGCACATCTGCGCCTACTGCGACATGATCGACAGTGTCGTGATCTTGAAGTGCCAAGTGGAAAAGCAACAAACCGCACCGGCAAAAGGTCGCACGCCGTCGTCGTCGTCTGTAGGAGGTTGTTGTGGTCGCGAAAGCGAAAGTTTTTTCGGAGTCCAGCAAAATCCCGGCGACACTCCCCGGTTACCCAGGGTGGGGCTTTGCGGACGGGTGACAGCGTTGGGCCACTCTGGGATGCTTTCTTCTGTTGTCACAATTCATTATGCAGATGGGACCGGACGGGAATGTCGGGTGTGCGACACACACTTCGGAGAAAGGGGGTTACAGGGCGGCTTTCGTTGCGTAAGCTATTGCGCATAATCGATGAGGGGTGGTAGCTGGTTTTCCGTCCAGATTTTTTTTCTACCCTGCGACACCAGGTATGGACGAGGGATGGGCGTTTTTTATCGTACTATCGCATTAGCATGCGCTCGGGATAGCGGAAGCTGTTTGGACCACACTTGTCGCGCCATGACTTGAAGAATACGTTTTCATGGCGCTTTTTCGCTGACAGATGAATGTCCAGCGGACGTTTTTTGTAAGCTTTTTGATGAAAAATGTTTGGCTAGTCTTTCCGGCATGTTTCTTGGACCAAATACCTGACAAAAATGGTATCATTGTTCGCAAACACTGGAAGTCCTTAAACGTTCATTCATGCTGTACACGAATACTATCCATGACCAGCAAGGCTAGTGACCCCTCTACAGTTTTGAGGATGAATTTCTGATAAAACTCCATCACAGGCTCTCCGGAGTAACACACCCTCGGAACTATGCGAACCGGTTCGAAAGGAGTCGAGTTCCGCGATGACAATGCGGAAGTGGAAGTCGCGTTTTCCCAAGCTGGCCCGATATGAATATGCAACAGCTGGTGGTGGCGCACCTTCGCAGTTGCAGGGTGTCACTTTTTCTTAGGCTCCAGTCCTTCCAGCAGCTTCCAGTCATGCCCTCGGGCAGCCTGATTGCGGGAAGGTTGGTTTTTAGGCATCGTTTTTTTATTACTTTTTGGACCGGCAGATTAATTGTCTCGCTCTCCTTATCTACGCCGCTCGGAGAAATTTCCGTTCCCTTTGTCACGAGACACGTCCCTTGTCAGCGGCTTGCTGCCGGTCGCCTTGCGTAATCGTGCCGAAACCGATCCCACATCGAAAGACCGGCAGCTTTTCTGCGCCCTGCTGCGATCAATCTTCGTCAGCCGGAATTCGCCACATCCGGCCTGGCAGTGGCCAACGCGGCGAGGTGACGAACGGTTTCGCGGCAGCTTTCGAGTTTCTAGGCACCGAAAATCTGAAATAATAGGAAAAACAAAAACGATCAAACGGTTGTTTGGTGTTGGCGGGTTGCGATGATTGTATCGTGGCCCTTGCCGGTTGCGACTTCCCAAGATACACGGGTGCCGGGTGCCGACTATCCATCAACCTGACAGTGGACCCTTCCTGTGACAGAATGTGGCCCCTAAGTAGCCGGGGCGAGAATTGAACAAAAAAAAAAACCGAAATCCGCCATTTCGTCAGCAGCACTTCCGCCGGAGGCTGGCGCTTTTCAAACGTCAATCGTGGCGTGGCGTTAATCGTGGCTGCAAAACAAGAACAAGAAACGGGCCCACGTTCAACCCACACGGTCATCCGTATTCTCTCACCACATTTTCGTGACCATTTTTACCCAACCTTTAACGAGTCAGATCTCTGGTTTTTGTTTTGTTTTCCGGGCCGTTTTGGTGCCGTTTATTTTGCTTCTTAATTTTCGTGCGAACTTTGTTCGACCGGTCGGTTTTTTTGGGGGTTGATGGGAAAATAAAATGGTTCTATCCTGCCGGCGGCATTATAGCCACAGTTGTCGGTGACGTACTTTAGACCGGGGCGGGTTTTCCTACTTTTCAAGGATCTATTACAACGTGTCGTAAAGTAATAAGTTTCCATCGTCCACTCTTATTCATCGTCCGTCACGTGGCTTTGTTTATAAAGGGTTCGTTACTCGGTCGTGCATAGTAGCAGTAGCCTACCTGTATGGCGACGCAGTTTCCAATGCATTCCAGAGGCCCAACCCGGTTCATCTGCTGATGAAGTTGTGTTACAGCTGCCAGCAAAGTAAAAATAAAACCCACCAGGAGCTTCACCCTGTGCCCAGTTCCTGGTGGCGTTTGATGAATGGTGGATTTTTGCAGGAGTCCCATGGCGAGGAGTGTTCTGGTAGTGAACGGTTCGATCCCAAAAACGGACAAATGCCAACATTGTGCAAAACAATCTCGTCGCTGTTTTTGTTCCGCTCCTCCTCCGATGACGATGATGGTTCTGAGATGCTGGGCCGTCGGTGGGACTTCTTGCGGCATTCCCGTTCGAAGGAGTGGCTCCTGGGGTGGATGAGTAATCGGCTCTAGGAGCGGTGGCTCATCAATTGAGGAGCCACCAACGACGACGATGACTTTCGTTCGTAAGCGAAGGAGTACCTTGTTTGGGAATTTGATAGAACTACCCCTAATGTCATCAGATGCCTCCTCCTCTCGCACTGCACTGCACATTTGCCGATCGGTAGGAGTCTCATGAGTCACTGATTGCAATAGTTTGTCATCGCGGGCCTAACTCCAAAGACGAAAGACGAAATCTATAGTGAGCGAAATGATCTTGTCAAGTTCAAATACATCCGGTTTTCCAACTCTCCGGTCGCGGGCGTCAAGTAGGTGAAGGTAATTTGTGACTAAGTTGAACGAGCGATGCAGCGTGTGCGCTTTGCTATTCATTTATGCAATGCGCAGAAGATGCAGTCGGTGGCACGCTGGTTGTAGTTACTTGGCGTGAGATTACGTGATTCAAAGCGCTGAGTGAATCCGTTTTCTCAGGCCATTCAGCTGGTGTAAATAAAGTTTTAAATTGTAGTGCAATTGTTTGGAATATTGGTATAAACTGAAGGCCTTAAGCATGCCCAAAGTATCTCCTCAGTAGGCAGGATGCTAGAGGAGTTTTCGCACAGAATGGCACTAGGGAGGAAATTCAGAGATGTGAGATTAAAAAATAATTCAAGTTCTCTAAAAGCTAGCTCACATGCCCAGTTTCGGTCCACCATGGTTCTCTAATGGATGTATTCTACTTCGGGGGGCTCCCTAGTCTATGTTTAGCATTCGCCTTCAATGCCTTCAATGACCGAAAGTTCAGTACCGTGCAATAATTGCTGGCCGACTCCGCCGACATCGTTCTGCGGCGCGACTACTTCGTCCGCTTGTCGCTTGTGTCGTCCGCTTGTCCATTTTCTTACTGATCGGCAACGGCAACGTTCGTCCGTTCCGTGTCCCCATCTCGCCGACCTTCGCACGAAAGCGAAAACCGGTGCGCCGGATTTGCCGCCTTGCAGTGTCGGGTGCACTTTGCACACCACAGCCCACAGCTAGGGAGAAGGAGAGTCAGCCACACAATGAGAAACGAAACGGAAAGGAAAATGCGTTCCCAACCGCGGCAGATACTAAATCGCTCGAATCGGTGGTGGCCCGCCAATCGGAGACAAAGTCCTCTAGCGTGTTTCACACTCTTGCACCGGTTACCCTTCATGCACCCTATCCACCACACCCGTCCCTCGTCCCCGGGGGCCAAGTGGAAACTGTATGCTGCGCGAAAGAAAAGCGAAAAACTCATGTGCATCGAAATATAAAACCCGCGGGTCCCCGCGGCTGGACATTTGATTCTGACAATTGACAATGCACAATGGGTTTTTTTTTTGGGCGCAATGTTGGGAAGGTGAGGAAGGTGGGTGAACGAATGCTGCCCGGTGAATGTGGTGCATGGACACATGGGAGAAGAAAGAAGAGGGAAAAAAACTCCAAACAACACCGAAATCGTTTAGCCACGCTCAGCCGGAGTTCGGCGTGAAAATTGCGTTCATTTTCCGATTCAGTTGTTGTGCGCCAGCGGTGGTTTTTCCTCCCGTTCGCCGCACGACGGCAGCAGGTGTGAGTGCGTGCGTCTTGGTGGAGACAAACAAAAAAAAACCAAAGAAAACCGCGCAGTATTAATGGGCGTTAACGAGAAAAAGGTTCAAGCTGGTGGTCGGTCGGTCACCGTTGCGGACAGGTGGCGAAAATTTGCAATAAAAATCTGACTCGCAAAACTCCGTCGCCGTCTTGGAGTGTCGTGGTGGAAGATTTATTGGAACACTTAGCGATCGGTTTTCGCACACATACTTCGTTTGACGCCCGTTATAATTTTTCCAACCGCTTTTCCACCTTTGCTCCAGTAGTGTTGGGCACTAGCAAAAACAAAAACAAAAAAATAAAACCTTACATCAACACCTTCCCGTCCGGGGGCCGGCCAGCGTCTGGCGGAATGTTGGTTGCGAGTTGTTTTGGTTATTTCTGTTTTTTTTTTCTTCTTTCTGTTGTTGCCTCCACTGCGCTTTTATGTAATTTCCCAGAGACAGTGGTGGGCGGTGGTGCGGGGTTTCTGAGACACCTTTTGAGTCACCCTGTGCACGCCGCGATGCCGTTTGACATGCGCACTTGTCGCACTTCACGCCAGGCCACGCCGTCTGGGGTGGCATCGGTGGAATTTTTTGGCGGTGGCGCATTGTTGTTGAATGTGCCCATTCCCAGCCCGCGAAAGGTGGGGTAGGCGGAGGGGTAGAGGGTCGATTTGTAGCGTTGCACAACGACGTCGACGACGCGGGCGCACGCGGGCATTAATTAGCAATTTGGGGTGGGCTTCTTCTTCTGCCCGTCCGGTGGAGGTCACTGTGTGGCTGGCTGGAGAACGGAAAAATGGCACAGGGTGCCCACCCGACACCTCGAATACCCCGACCAAACCCTTCCAGGGGTGGCCTTTTCTCATCAGCCGAAAAAGGGTGGTCAATCGGACATTTTCATCATCATTTACGTGGCCGTGGCTCATTTGCCATTTTTAGTTCGAGTGTTTGTAGGCCCGGCGAAACAGGCGCATGGTGGGTGTTGGTTCCCCTTCCCAAGCACCGAGGAAAAACACCGATCGCCCGCCGCCGGGTGGGTAATAAAATCGGGCGGTCCAATGGCGTAGGAAAGTGGCCGGTCTCTCCCATCTGCTCACTGCGTTTCGTCCTCGGAGAGACAGCAGCTAATTTAGAAAGTCGAAAACCCATCGCGCTTCGATTTATCGGCACCGAACGGGATGGCACCAGCTTCGGCGTGGGGCACCTTTCGTAACCGTTTCGTAATACCACCACCCCCGTGCATGCCTCGGCGCACCGGGCGCACCGGGACGCGGGGAAAACCGTACCGAAAACATTTACTTCATTAAGCCACCGG
>JAOEFI010005114.1:0-35516 GCA_034621735.1 Anopheles plumbeus | reverse complement strand
CCCTCACCCCTCCCCCCTCACCCCCGCCACCGTGTCGACGCACATTAGATAGATAACGGAGCTACGGGGTGCTTCAACGTTCGCTAAACGTGGCAGAAAACCGATCGGGCCGAACGATGGTCGATCTGTTTTATTTTAATTCTGTTTTTTACTTGCTTCTCTTTCCCGGCCGGTCGGTTTCACTAACACAAAGAGCTCCGATTCAAGTCCGTTGTCTTCCAGTCGGACCGGGCAGGCAAACGGCAAAAGCAAAAATGTGGAACAAAATGAAAGGAGGAGAGACCCCAGGCAGGGTTATTTGTGAGGATGCTTGTCAGAGATCTCCCACAATCCCAGACATACAAACTCCCCTCCCGCGGTTGGTGAAGTTTCTCGTCTCCGGGTCCCGGGGGTTTCGATTTGGGCGCACAGATTTGTGTTACTCTTTTCGCTTGCCAACGCTCTATTCCTTGTTGTTGTTGTTTGGCGTCACCTCAAAGGGTGGCCTAGTATTTCAAAAAACTCCGGCAACCGCCGGAATTCGGAGCGACCGCTGCAGGTCTGCAAGGCTGCCTCGCGCACAGCACGAGACCCGAAAGCGCGTGTCAATCATTTTACGTTTCATCCCCCCTCGGGGCACCGCCACCGAGTTACGTTCTCGGGGATGGCGACACCCAGGCCGGGACCTGCGGCTACCGGCGGCGGATGCGACTATCAGGCGAGAGAAAATGCAAATGCTAACTTCGGCCATTGCCTAATTGGATTTGATTTAACGAGTAGACACTGGGTTTCTGGGAGAAAGCGAGAGAGACAGTAAGAGAGGGAAAGTGGGAGAGAACGGGAAGTGCGATCGGGCCCGCTAGGGAAGGGTGGTCGATATGAGTTTAGGTATCGGCCAACTGATCTCGGAGGGTTCGTTACTTTATTCTGTTTCAACCTTTTTTTACTTCCCACCTCATTTCCTTGCGGCGCGAACGAGAGGTCCTAATGAAGTCTTGACTTCCAGCAGGCCGGTCAATAGTTGGAAGCGCCGGAGGGAACCAACACTAGCTGTTAATTGGCATCCATTCGCGAAAGGGGGAAGATTCGGCCAGAATGCCCCGGACCCGGGCAAGGATGAGCGAGATTTGTCTATTTTTTATTATTATTTTAATTTGCATCTCCCTTGTAGAGGCACACAGTTAATCTGGAGTCGCAATAAAATAAAATGGAAACTGCTCGGTTGAATTGGCACGAAATGGGTACGCCTGTAACTTGTCCCCTTAATCTGGTCTCGTTAATCTGCTATTTTGTCCTTCCACCGGACCGGGCCAGAGTGGTTCTATCCGTTTTTATGTGATCCTTGCGGCCAGATAAACGAAAACATATCGGGTCACATCTGTTTACTTGCGTTTATTTTTTCTCCCCTTTCTCGCGCTCCCAGTGTCCCTACGTTTGCTGTAGAATTCCGAGCAGTTAGTGTTTACCGCACGACTGCCTTTTGCCGTCCTTTAGTTCCCTTCGGTTGACGACGGCGGCGACCGTACACCGCAAAACAGCGCTGATTGACGTGTGCTCGCCGATTTGGAAAATGCGATGGTTTTAGAAAAAAAACGAAATAAATAAAACGAAAGTTAAAACAAAACTGCGACGTTTAAAACTTCTCCAGACAATCCGGCAGCTCCCCACCACTAGTTTGGTCGCAACAATCGGTGTGCAACTCCCATTCTTTGTTCAGGACTGGACAAGCATCTGAAACTAAAACCCCTAGAGAGCTAGAGAGAATAAAGGAGAGGGAGGGAGAGCGAGAGCAGATACACGGGAAAACACGTAGGCAAAGGAATTTTAACGACATTTGGTTCTAAAATATTTAATTTCTAATTAAAATCTGTTCTCTACGGCCGACGCGTTGACGAACTTTGAGAGGGGAGCGCCATGCTTCAATTGATTTTGTGGATGCTGCAATAGGAAACCGTCGGATGAGAGGAAGGAAGGTTCTTCACCGACGTGTTCCGATATGCGAACTGACGGGAAACAGATGATGGAGCAGCGGCGTGCCGGGGAGAAGTGCCGAGATTTAATTAGCTACTGTCAGTTCCTATTTGTCGAGTTTGACGGATGACGAGCGTAAACCGACTAGCGATGGTGCAGGAGTTACCTGTCAACTATCACAGGAGAGAGGAGGTGAGGGGTGAAAGCTACAGGCACGCAGTAAGTAGACACACAAACAGGGAAGCGTAGCGAAATTTGAACGTTTCGTCGACGCTCGTTCGTCATGTTCTAGTGCCGCGAGCGGAATCCTGGTTTCCTCGTGCCTTCTATCGACCTAGTGCTTTCTTTCCAATTTTCTCTCCTCGTGGTGAGCTGGGGCGACCACGGTGGCAATACCGGGAATGCCACGACAAACTCCAGGTGCACGCAAACCATAACTTTTTAACTATGTATTTTTGCGCTTTTCATCTGTCGGCACACGCCAAAGGTTTAAAGAACGGACCTGAATACAATTACTATTTTTGATAATTAAAAACCCGACAGAAATTTATCCGAGATTTTCCGAGAAACACCATATAGAAAAGTGAACTTTCACGTATTGGTACGTTGAATCATTAGGAAATATATTTAAAACCAGTAAGATTGATAACGTTGCTGGGCAGTGTCGCTTTTCGGTCGAAGAGACAATTTAACAATAGAAACGGAAAGTGCAAAAGAAGAGAACGGACATTTCTTCCCGGTCCTGGTCATCTTGATTGAACGAGTGTTTCGTCCCGTGCACCATCGGACCGCGGAATGCAGTCGCGACCCCTGCGCCCTATCATAATTCAATTCGGTCGAACAAATTAGTGCCAATGAGCAAAATCCACCCAATATTTTCGTTTCAATTACTTCGACGAGCCTGATTAGAGTGTGTGTGTGTGTGTGCAGTGCCAGCAGCTCGTTTCCGCGGCCCCTCTGCCGCTCTGTCGGTCGAGAATCGCGGCCAGACCACTCGGTCCGGCGTTTTCCTGCCTTTTTTTAGTCGAGTGGACTGGACTGCCAGGACGATCAACGAATGGGCGAATTGATGCGGTCTGCATGCACCGAAAGTTCGTACGAGAGGTCCCAGAGCCCCAAATCTACCACAGACAGAAAAGAGAAGAAAATGTGAAACATCGGCCACCGGAAGACATACACACATACACACACACACACGCGCGCGCACTGAACAAATGAGGATACTGGTTTCAGTCGCGGGATTTTGCTTAACCACGCTGCCGCCCGTATTTCTCCCGGGCGGAGTTTTCGCTCTTTTTCGCTTAGACGAAACCGGGGCGAAATGAAAACATGTACCAACCGACCAACGGCGACGGCTTTCAATTATGGCGGTGATAACGTGCCGCCGAGCCTGTAATTTACGAGCATCGGTAGTTTTCTTTTCATATTTTTTTTGTTGCTCGTTGGGTCTGTGTTTTTTGTTACTCCCTCCTGTTTTGCTTTTTTGTTATCTTAATTTCCCGTTTTTCGCGCGCTTCACCGCTGTATTGCCGACGGATGCAGGAAGGATCACAACGAGTCCGGGTCACGAAATCCAAAATCATCGGCCAGGGCTGCTTGGTTATGCACGATTCAACCATGAATCGGTGAGCACAGCCAAATCCTTCCGAATCGGGAAACCAAATTGTTTACCGAAATTGTGTGTCAAAAACGGCCGAAGGATCAGGGTGCGGGAACTGGCTGCCGGAATTTGCGCCGACCCCGTAGGAGTTGGGTGCTGGCTCATCGAACTATCTCATTATATCAGTCTGGGACGTTCTGGAGCGTCCACGCTATTCCAGGGAAGTCACGCCATCGCAGAATCGCACTCTTGAGCGTTTCCACCTTCGAGAGCTCGGTCTGCTTGAGATAGAGGGACCATTGGGTTTGGGCACTTTCTCATCGACACCATTCGTTCGACGGCGCACTAGAGGGCGGTTGGTACCTGACGCAAAAAAAAAACACTGAGACCTGTCGACGTTGTGCTGAAGGCAGCACAGGTAGCCAGGAGAGATAGAGAGAGAGAGAGAAACCGACAGAGAGAGAGGCAGAGTTTTCGCTAACATACTTGGCACCAGCGTCCACACGTACCATGCTGGGCGAATGCCGAAGGTCGGCGCTATTTTTGGCTTCCGTGTTGTTCGACGTCGGGGCGCCTGACCGTACGGTCAGCAGGTTGAGTGAGGGTGGTGGTGGGGGTGACACTTTTTTGTTTCTTTTTGTTTCGTACCTTTTTTTATGCTGACTTCCGGAATGAGACCATTCGATTTGGCAAAATGAAACGCGTGACTCCATTTCTCGCGCAACCACGCGTGGAAAACAAGGGAGGTCTCTCCAATTCGATATTTGGCCCTAAAAAAAAGGTGTACCGATATTCAACCCATAGTTCCCCACCGGTTCGACGGTGTACATGAGCACCAATACACAAACACACACATTTAGAAACAATGTAGTGGCGAAAATGGTCCAATTTCTGGGAATTCGGGTGACGTTCGTGACATCTGATACTGAGAATCGCGCTGTGGACAGCGATTAGGTGGCCACTATCACCTGTGCTTGGGAAATGGTCCGGTGCCGCTGATGCGCTTGAATAATCCCGCCAGTTCAGGGTGAAGGGTGTAACACACGGTTGCTCTCGGGACGGTGGAATGTGAACCGAGCGGATGTTGTGATAAACTGCAGTCTTGCACTTACCCTGTACTAATATCTTGCACCTTGTTTCGTGCGGTTCGTACATTCGAGAATGGCCTAATTTTAGGCTACTTGGCTGGAGGATCCGACGCTGATCGCGGATCTCGCCGGATCGTAAAGACTGTACATAGACTCCACATGCACCGAGCGTAGATTCCAACTCCGATGGAAATACTTGCTGGTCCTGTTACGGGATTATGATCTGTAACATTAACGCTAGGATGTGGAAATAAGGAGGTACGACATGCCAAAGCTTGTTGGGTTTCTTCTTCTACTTGTCCCGTTGTTTGCGCACCTCAGGGACGCGAATGCGCCGTGCAAGGCTGTGGAATTCGTCGCGGTGGTACCGGTGGGCACATACCGACCGCTTGTCAGGCACACGGTGTCAAAGAGTTGCGCTGATCTGCCACATCACCTTTAAGCCAAACCCCCGCCGTCAAGCCGAGAGACTAGTAGACGGGATTAATCGGTTCGATTTGGCTACGGGCCAGACTTCGGATGCCAGTTGTATGTAGTGTAGCTGCCCCCTCCCTTACCCAGCTACACCTGAGGCACTGACCGCACACACCTACCGCATAAAACAGTATCTGCGAAATCTGGATAAACACATCTTTCTCCGGACTGCGAGCTGATATGAAATACAATCAATTACTAGCCGTTGTTTTCCACCGCGCGGTGAGTCATCGTGCCGAGGAAATTTGCAACCGTTGGTGTTTCGTTCGGGAGGGGGTTTCTGTCTGTCTTTTTTTCTTTCTTACGCTCAAAGTTTACTGAGTACGCGTCCCACGTGAATCCACCAGAACATGGCGAGACTGACATGAGATCGAGCAACTCGATGTGACACAGCCGGCCCCATAGCGCAACGTTTCGGGGGCACGTTCGGGGTTCCTTTGCGCGCACAGTCTCTGAGATGCAACGGTGTATCGGGCGGTGAGCATGTGCGGTGCACGGTGTGGCTACACTTGCGTGCGAATGCCGCCTGTCGATGGGTGTCATTTGTCGCCTCGCGACGGGACGGGGAATTACACATTCTCGCGTGGAAATGGGCACCGACTTCGGCAGTCTCCGTAGGAGCGGACACGCTGCCCGCCACCTAAACGCATCCTCACATTATCGAGCAGCTCTAGAGAGACACCGACCAACTACATAATCCTGTACTACCTTCATTTCGTTCAGCAAATCGTCACCACTCTCTGTCGTGATCAGTTGCGCCGGTTTTTATAAACGGAAGGCGGGAAATCGAGAGAAGAAAATTGAGGAGGGCAATAAAAAACATCGACATACTCTCTTGTGCACACACCGCGACTCCCAGTGACTCGACTTTATGAATTAATCATCGTGCAGCGTGTCGAAAGCGTACCACCATTTCGTCAAACGAAAACCCCCGCCGCAGGTGTGTTACTAGCCATCGGGCGGTATTGGACGCTCCTAGGGCTGGAGCAGTGGCCGCAGGAGTCCTATGGAAGCTGGAAGATGGTCCGAAGGGCGAATCGCTCGTGCGATCGTTATCGTGGGCTTCGGATCGATCGGTTTCGATGCAGATGTAAATAATTTCGTGAGCCTTTCGCGGAAGCACAACACACCAGCGTGTCACTGACCCTTGGGGGAGGAGGCGACTAGGACGTGGTACAATCGTGTGGGCATGAGTTGAGCATGTGGGTTGAAAAAAGCACGAGGACGAGTGACCGTCCCGGTCGATGACCCATTTGGAGATTAGCGACCGGTGGCGACACGGTGTTTTTATTTAAACCACGATAGAATTCCTGCAAGTGCGACTAAGTTGTGTATCGTTTATTGTTCAATGTCTATTTGTGACAAACTTAGCACGTGTGACTTATAAAGTTTTGAAATAAAGTTTAAGTAATAAAAGAAAAGTTTCCGTGCCGGTCCAAATTCTCCATCAAATCCTGTTACAAAGTAACAGAAACCACCTTGCGCTTTTTCGCGGCAGGCAGGGCGAATGAGGCCGGTACACGCTTGCAAAAAAGAAAAAATAAAGAAATACAGAGTAGGATGAGAATAAGACTATGCGGGCAATAAAAAAGGTGACCCTCCCTCGCTTGACACTCACTAGCAAAGTTCGGTAGCTTCGATCGTAAATTTTCCGGTAGTTTAGACGTGTGTGTGTATTCCTTGTTTATTGCTTATATTTTTCTTCCCGCGTGTTGCTGTCGGTGGTGGACGGCGTTCGAGCACGCACGTTCAACAGCATAAGTCGCCTAAGTTGGGACCGTTCCGTGGCGCCCGGCAAGTGGTGCACTCTCTAGGGACCACAAGACGGCAAGAGCAAGGGTCAGCTGTTATCGGGAGGGGGCAGGGCTTAATGTTACCCTCATTTCGCCGTGGCAATTAATGCCACTACGACAGCACCTAATTTAATGTTGTGTCTAAAACGGTGAATACAAAAAATATTAACCAGTTGCACGAGACGCGCGGGCGGTGAACGGTACAGTGACGTGAACAGCGACGCGACGATTCCCGCACGCGGACGGGAAGGAGTCGAAGATTTCGCGTATCATCCCGCAGCCGGAGTGCTGTTTGTTTATGCTGTCTGTGCTTGCCCACATTGGTTATGGCAGTGTTTGTCCACTGCTGGAAGCGGGCCAACGGTTTCCGTCCATTTGTTAGCCAAATGTCCAGCGCGTCCAGTTCGGGATCATCCGCGCGGTCAACGCGGAGTCTTCGTATTTTTCCATTCCCCACTCCTGTTTGATGGCGGAAAAGCACAGCGTGTATACAGCGTGTAAGGTGTGTATTCGAAGACGTGCACATGCCGCCCGGGCCGTCGTTTAGTGACGGAGGATTCCAACCCGGGCCGGAAAATACGATAAGGCTTGCGTCTGGGGCGTATCAGAAAATGCAAACTAAATAGAGGGATCAAGAGACGGTGGCTGGCAGCAGCAGCACAGGGGCAGTCGAGCGGGTCGGGAGGAAGATGCTAAGATTGATGCTGCAACGGTGCCGGACGGCAGGGCCTGCAAGACTTCATTTCCGGGCTTTTATGTCAGCAGAAGCCACGGCATGCTTTTGATGACCGACCCCCGTTCGTATCATAGCTCTGCGACGTTCGTTGGAGTTGGCGGGAGTAGCGTGAAGCTAGCAAACTATCCACCCGTCGGTCCGTCCGATGCTGACACATTCACATTCGCTTCAGACATGATGTGACAGCTGGAAAAAGGGGTTGACCGGCGAACCAGATTTCCCGCAAGTCGCTTCCATCACGGTTCCGTTGTGTTAAGATGTTTACTTCCGAACGAAGCACACCGAAGCTTCCGCGAAACCCCGGGGGCTTACTATATAGTGGCTCTCCGTCCTACCGCGTGTTGTGCGAGTGCCATCTCTTCTTTGGATGGATAGATGGGCTGTCGCGCGGAGTGCTCGTGTACCTGTGCATATTCTGTACGGACGGGCCAGCCGCACCGTTGATTAGCGTTCGTGAGTGAGGCTGCCCGGTCGATGTGATGATTATCATTACGAGTTAGGCTAACAGCGAGAGGCTCTTGCGTCAGACTGATAGAGCTCGTGCTCGGGCGCATCTCCGGTAGAACCAGCGTGGCACGTGCAGGTGCGCTAAGGGGTTACTGCTCTCGAGCCGCAGAGTGCACGGCTTCACTGGAGTTCAGAGTTTGTAGTCGCCAACTACCACGAGCTTTTAACGCCTCTCCTCCCCCCCTCTCCCCTCGCTCGACAGGTTGAACTTCAGGTGACTATAAGTGCTACGTGCAGCATGCACCATCTAATGCCAAAAGGGGATGATCAAAGGAATGACTCGGGCCATTATTTAGCCGCCTCTCCCGCCTTCTACAAAGAAAAGAGATATCAAATGCAAACCGAAAGGTTACAACGCGGTCCCGTCACGGCCCTGGAACTTCCTTGGAGTTTTCGGGTATTTCGGCTGCAATTTGCGACTGTTTCAGACTCGTTTCAGTGGGAGGGAATCTTGGACAGCACGTGCATCGGGGGCTTGGCGTCGGTGTGTCTGTTGGAGTCGCCATGCCTCGGAGACGGAGACAGTGTTTCATCCAGGGACCGCTTCCACCGTAATGGGGAACAGCCGGCAGTTTCGGTCTAGCGTCAAACGGTGTCTCAATCTGTCCGCTTCCGAGTATCAATTACATCAAATGACCTATACTTAATGTTCCGTTTGTGCGGCTGTCATCGACGGCGGCGGCGGTCACCCTTCGCTCACTAATTACTCGGTCTGGGGCTCGAGAACATCGGCCTTGGTTCACGTGGGAAGTCCGGCCAGCAGAGTACAGTTTGGCTGCAGGAGTGGAAGATCCGGAGAAGGAGAAAACGGATTTAGTTAAAGTTGTTGGTTCTTTTTTTTTATTATGCTGGGGTTTAAGAAGGCAGTCTTTGCCGACTGAAGCGAGCTGCAGTTTCTGACGCAGTGTACAAACTGTTGACGGAGCGGAAGATCGATGGCTTGACACGGACGACGAGCGCTACTCTCGTCTTTCGTATAAACCCCCGCATCCCTTGGCTATGCGTGGAGGTGTGATCCGTTTTTTGATGTTCCAGTGTTTCGAAGAAAAGGATGCGGGATGTGTGGTAGAGAGGGGGGAGTATGGGCACTGATGGGGAGAGGGGTTGCTCGTTTCGTTTGGTATCAGAAGTGAGGCGTACTTGATAACCTTTTGCCGCGGCTTGGTGATGATGAATCGGTGCGTTTCGAGTGAGCGAACAGCCGGCATTCGAGCTTCGCGACGGTGACGGCAGCTATGATTAATCAGGGCCCCGGACAGCGATGCATCATCTACCGGCAACGTGGCGGTATTACGTTTTAAGCCAAGCGTGTAACCAAGAGGTGCAATGCGGTACTTGTAGTCGCTTAGGGGGATGTTGCAAAGTCCCAAAATCAGCCTGAAATCATCAGTCACCAGGGATTGCCATCTGGTGCGCCCGCTCGGCTGCTATAGCAACTCCGCCCGTACAGCTCGGTGTGCGTCCACACCGGAAGGTCATCCGTCCACAGTGAGTCGACGAACTCGAACTAGTTGCGGTGTGTTGCAGTGTCGCAATGTGTCCCGGTCCGGCACCGCCCGGACATCAAAGCACGGCGGCAGCATTTCGAGGAAGTCGTGTGCAAACACAACTATCCTGCATGTCCATCGGCAACCGCGTTTGAACAGAATCGCTTGGGATCCCTGAACTAGGCCGGGTTTAGACGAACAGCGTCTCTGCCGCGTGATTGGCAACTTCGCTCGCGTGTTTGATGACTCCCGGCCCCAGCTTCCTCGGTGTTTGATATTTGATGTCCCGAAACGAAAGGCAACTCCCTCCGCCCGGGGGATAGACTGGAGCGCCGGCCAGTTGTCTTCTCCTATGTTCAGCTTTTCACTCTAGTTCGTCAGCGCATCCCAAAAACACACGCATTTCCCCGCACACGTGTTGAGCGAGAAGTATTCCGAGCGGACTGTATACGTACATACCCTAGCCATCAATGTTGCCTTTCGGGCGGTTGATGTACGCCGCGATCGGGAGACATCTCACTGGTCGCTCGTAGAGGAAGGGATGCACCACAGTGAAAGGAAATCTCGGCTCCAGAGAAACCGGGTGTGGGTATTGGTGCGCGGGTGTAGAGAAAGTGAAAATTGCTGTTAATTGAAATCATGACTGATGACAAACACATGCAGCGAGAAGCAACCGCGGTCCCTGCTCGACGCCGGAAGGGCCGACGAAGATGGGGGAAGGAAGAGGAAGAGGAAAAGAAAAACGAGACGCTGCTGCGGAGCTGATTGTCTGCGCGCCCGTTAACGAATATCACGACCATCAAGTGGCTTGTTTTATTTTATTTCATTTCATTTCATTTCACTGCGCGGCGTACTTGCGCGATGGGGCTCGATTTTGACGGGCCGTGATTTTACTGTGGGTCGGGAGGAGTGTGGCAGGGTTTGATGACGGCGATGGGATATCGCGGCGCAGCTACGGGCGGAACCGGGAGCGTTTGGGCGAGGACGTGCGAAAGGGAAACGGGCTGTCCACGGTTCGTATGTCGTGCGATTAGTTTCGAATGGGATAAAACAAATGCTTCAAATTGACGGATACGTTCTACAGTTTTCGACCGGTGAGGGATTAAAGAGCTTGGAGGGTAGAGGAGGGGAGGGATGGGTAGCGGGCGCCGGAGCGGAAGGGGACTGGTGGTAGTGAGCGAGAGCCTACGAACACGCGCGCGGCGTTAATTTGTTCAAATATTACCGACCCTCCTCGGCCAAGCACGGGCGACCGACCCGTTTAAGGGGTTTTCGCCCTTTCTTGTATTGCCGATCGCAACATGGACGCCCAGCGGATGACGCAGGCTCGGGAGGCAGTTTTCTCGTTATCCTAATTTGTAGCTGCGATCATTCCCGACGCCGTTCTGCTTTTGTGGGTGTATTTGTGTAGCGTACCAGTAACCAAAAGATGCCGTCGACGTTCTCCCTTTCGTCCGAAGGCACGTTTTGACACGCTGGAAAAATCGCGCACGGCGCACATTTCAAGAACAACAATGGAAACAAAAAAACTGTCACCTTCCTGGCGGAGGCAGTTGGAATGGCTTGGGTGGTTCGATGCATCGGCACGTTTCGCCAATTTCCTCGACGCGCGCGTCCTGACGGAGTTGCCTCTGGGAGCGTCAGATCTTCTCACGTTCGCTACGCGCAGCAACGCGTCACGCAGGATTTGGGCCAGAATTTTTGCGAGCCGGAGCCACTTTTTATTGGTGCGAAACGTGCGGCGTCTTCCCAAAAACGATCGGTGAGGAGTGCGAAACGCACGTTGCTCGTTCGGCGATGGAAAACCCGCACTGACAAACGATTCTGAAGTCGAATCGAGTGACCGATTTCCACAAAAAAGTTTTGGTTTCTTTTTATTATTATTCATCTACCTTTTTATTTTAACCCGTCTTTTTCCTTCGGACACTTCTTGGAGTTTGCGTGAAAAACCAAGAAAAAAACTACCCAATTGAACACTTCGACTCAAATCGCGTTTCAAAGTTTTACGACGTAGAATTGGATGCTCATAAACGTTTGAAAACCGATCTCCCGAAAATTCTTCAAGGCCTAGGGACAGGGATCGACACGATCAGGGGGCCACCCCACGGATCATCCCACTCCACCGCACCCCACCCCCAACCTTTCAAATTTTGGCAAAACGTGAATAACCACGGTGAGTTAGAACTCATTCGTCGTTTAACGGGCCGCGATCCATCACTGGCACTGGTGACCCTGGGAGTGGCCTGCCTTCGCGAGAGCTGGTTTTTTTTTATAAAACCAGGGTTCAGATTCATTTACTCTTACAAATACTAAATACTATACAAATTAAACATAAATCCTACTCCCTACTCTGCCGTTTTGTCCTACCTCCCCAATTTAAGCTACCGCGGGGTGAGCGGCATGTGGCCTGGCCGAACCGATTGGGTGAGTGAGTGGAGTTAATTTTACGCATATCTCGCACCGGCCAGGCCGGCCGGATCTGCTCCGAAAAGTCGTCGGGAGTCGTTTAAAATCGAATAAATATGTCGGAGATGTTGCATAATTCGTTCGGTCGAATGGGACGAGCGTGGTAGGCCCGACGGGGAGCACTAGCGCGGGGACCACTTAACCAGGACGCTGCCAGCGACGCTGATTCGTCTCCTGGGAGGCAAGATGCTACTACCATACATCACTTGACACTGCGTGCTTCCGTTAACAACGTGGGTGGGGGGAGAACGGGTGCTGTCCAGCTGAGCGAAGGGCGATTCTTCAGCCGAAGACATAAAGCACGCTCGCACTCGGCGCAGGCCACCCACCGGTGTAAGCGCTAACACGCAGCCAGCACCACATGAAGCCGGGGACCGGCCGGTATGTAGCTAGGATTCCCGAGGAGTGCTTCGATCAGGCGAGTGTCGGAAATGTTTAGAAGGGAATACCTTTTTCATCGTGCTTAGGCAACCCTGGTTGCTTACTTAGCCGCTAGTTCTCTCGGCACACAGGTGTTACCGCACTCGCACCAAGATGTCAACCCGGGGACCCGGAGCCAATCCTCCGGCGCGTGACATCACACGTTCGGGCGGGTGCGTTTTCCGAACCTTTTTTCCGGTCCCAAGGGTGATTGCCGCCTCCAGAATGCTTGCCATGGGTTCAGACCATCCGCAGGTCCCTTCCGCCATAGTCGCGGACAATGAGCCGCCCTGTGTCTGAGCGCATGTTTGCCCGCTCGCGTTTATTTGTTATTTGTCCAAAGATTACAAGCCGCTGAGGCGTTGATAACCACTACTTATCTCGATTGTTTTGGGTTGCCTCAATGTACAGCCGCTCCCCAATACCCTTCGTTATTTCACGGTTCACGCTTGTGGAGACGACAACACACGACTTGCGCGTCGGGTCGTATGACACCCCGTAACGCGACCCTGTCGACTTTAGATTTTGCCTGACGCCGATCGTTACTATTTTCCGCTTTTTTGTTACCTTTCAACAAGCGGACCAGGACCACGGTCTGGCCTGGCAATTGGTAAATCTGAGCAACCCAAGTGGCGTAGCAGCAGCAGCATGTCGAACGGGGCCCCTCCGATCCTTCGGCTAATAGCGCGCAGCTCTGTCTCCAATTACTCCCATCCGACAGTGACGACTTGCGAGAACACTGCAGGCTGGCAAATCGATGACGCTGCGAGGCGGACGGTTTTATCACGAGCAAGAGTCATATATCGGTTGACTGCGACTCGACTATACATACACCTTTTTTTCTTGTTCCCGCCAGACGGGCCCCTTCTCCTCACCACCGGTCTGTCTATTTTTCGGTTCGTAATATTTTCTCCTCCGAATACGACGACGACAGCAACTTCGAGCTCGGTGTACGAGGCGGACTAAAAATATCATCTTCTTGCGCGTCACCCACCAGCGCACTGGCCCAGTGTCCCAGCCTAGCGAGAGCGTCCCCTTCGTCGTAGGACTAGGGCTTAGTGTTTATGCTTACTTTTTGATTTGGTTTCCACTTTTCTTTCGTTTGTTTTTTGTCTTTGCGTCGTGCGGTTTTACGCCAGACAAACATTTTTCACATGCCAGTGCAGTGGTGGTAGATATTCGCACGAGCCACAGTTGAACTCTTGTTTTCGGAGGTTCCGAAGTTTTCGGTCAATAATTAGGCGTTGCTGCTGCTGCGGACGTTGGAGCCGGTGGAGGTATTGCATCATCGACTGCGGACAGGTGTACTGCAATAGGGTGGTGACGTCCAGATGTCATCGAAAAGCGTTGCGCAGCTCGTCCTGTCGTCCCGCGAGAGTGGGTAGGTGCTGAAATTCTTCGAAGTCTGCCAGTTTCCAGCTTCAAACTGGTCCTAAAACTGAACCCCTCGGTCGGAGACTAGCGCAGACACCGTGTCGTCGCCAGCGGTGGACTAGGCATACAGGCACGGACGCCACGCCGACGTTCACTGGCACGTCCATAAATCTTCATCCGGACCTTATCACCGCATCGCTGGCAAGTGCGCACCGCGGTGGCAAGTGTCGCGATTAATGATGGTAAACACACTCACACTGTGTCAGCCTAGATTATCTCTCACCGGGTGGGAAGACTGGCAAACCTGGCGGATCGTTAATGAAAACAGTAGCTCTTGCTGCTGGGACGCATGGTGTTACTCTAAACCATAGACAAGCGAGAATTCGCGTGTGTTGGACATAGTCTGGAGTGGGCTGGAAACTTTGTGGACTCAACGCTGCGATTATCCGCGGGTGTCGAAACCGATAAGTCACACCTCGATCCATTCCCAAGCGTAGTTTGTCATCTCGGTGCCGTTCATTTCGGTTGCTGCGTGAAGTGCCCGCTGGTAAGTATACACACGGCCCACATTCCAGTAGGGCGTACTGTGTGGTACGGTGTCCGGCCGACAGCGAGTAGTTAGTCATCGTAAATCGCACCACACTAGGCGCGCAGCGGGTCGGCGCGATTGAGAAAAATTGACCGCGAACTCCCTGGAGGTGTTCTCGCGCGGTTTTGACCACGGAAACCTTCACAGTGGTAATTCTAGTATCACCTATGCCGGTGCCCTCCACCGTGAGACGCCGTCACGCACGGCCCCTCTAACTACTATTTGTGGTAGCGCGAAATCGAAAGCTCCCCAACTCGGCGTCTCTGAACCCGTTACACACATACACACGTACACAGGGCTGGTGCACGGGGAGCACACTCGCCCCACTACACCCTAGGAATAACACTCACTTATCCAAACATTAAATTTCTATTTTAAGTGTCCCTCGGTAGGCAAGCCCACAATTAATTTATTATGTTGTAAACCTCACTCTCTCCATCGTGCGCTCTTCGAGGAATTTTCAATCCGTCCTTTCCCCTGCTCCCAGCAGGGGTTCCCCCACAACCTTCATGTTTTCCTGGTTGTGGTCCCAAATCAGCTGCAACTAAACGGCAGCAGTGGCCTTGTGCCTGTGCACACATTCCCGACTTCGTGGTGCTTGCTGTTCTCGCTATTCGTCTTCATCTCACCGTCGAGGGTGAACGAGCACCGGACCGAGGGTTTTTCGCAGCCGTACGAGACGGCGGACACCCTAGCAGGGGTGGGATGGGTTCACCAGGACTCCTCCAGAATGTTTCGCAAATTATCCGGATGACGATGACGGTACTCGCGCTCTTGCCCCTTTTTTCTCCCTTACTCAAACGCTCCCTCTCTCTATCTCTCTCTCTCTCTCTCTCTATCTCCCTTTCTCTCTCTTTGGCTCTATCTATCTCTCTCTCTCTTTTTATCTCTCTCTGCTGGTGCGAAAGCGCTAATGATCATGTTGACAAACATATGTGCGAAAATAAATCAGCGACATTTTTCACCGCAGGCAGCAGCGGCGATGCGCAGACGGCTTCGCTCGCTTCCCGCCGGGCCGTTTCGACCAGCTACGAAAATTGGACGCGTTTTTTTTTTCGTCAGCCCGCCTCCACCCCTGGAGTTGCACATGGACAGCGAGTTTTTGGGATATGCTGTCACCCAGTTCTCCTGCAAGCCATGTTCCACGAACTTAATGCATCGTGTAGCAGCGATGGATGCTCTCGGCGCGTACTTTTCGTCGCGCTTTCGCGGGCGTGTGTGTGTGTATGAAACGACACCGCGTAAATGCACCACGCACCCGTCCTAGTGTTCCGTCGTGTTCTGTCTGCTGCCATTGCAGCCGGTGACAGATGGATTTTTTTATCTATCTCCATCGCATCCATGCCATCCGTTTAACGAATTTCCCCCCGCCCCTCCATCGTGCCGTCCACACCATCAACGTTTCGGCGATTCTTGCAGCTTCGCTGGCGTGATGATGCCGTTTTTCGATATACTTTTCGTTTACTTGTCTCCCACACGTCTCGCACGCCAGCGCTGCGTGGGCGCGGACGGTCGAAAATTGAGGAAAAATTAAGATTTATGTTCGCATCAACGCGTACGCTTTTTCGATGCCCGATTGGCGAAGCTCCTGAAGCATGAGGCGCCATGTGGTGTGCTGGCGATCGCAAACCCCCTAGAGCCTTCCTCCAAAATCCCGGGGAGCCACAACGGTTTGATTGTTTTTTTTTTGTTTCGCTTCTCAACGAATGATGGTAAAGATGACTGAGCTTGCAGGTTGTTGCTGTGGGTTTTTTTTCTTGAGAAATGTGATGGGAAAATCGAGAATCATTGTCACGTAAGGGTGTGCAGGATATTCGGGAGGCAAAACCACCCACAAAGGAGCCCTGAAGTCCACTCCGAAGAAAGCGACACCAAGCCATCTGTCCGTGGACCCTATCTCCCTGAAGCTGTACCGGCATGACATGACTTTCTAAGACCGAAACGCAATTCTTGCCAGACTATCGTTTCCACAGCAAGCGGAAAACCCCGGGGTAACACAGTAGTTCGGTAGTAGAAGGCAAAACCCCATTGACCTATGCTAGCGCCTTATCAATGCTCGCAGAAAGCTGAACGCACAGCTGTGTGTGATTTATGTCATCGAGACCTCCAGCGAGGCTCCGAACGCTGCTGCTGCATCCCTGGTCCTCGGAATCGACTTCCGTTACCCGTGGCCGGAGCTTAGCGTTTGTGCTAAAGTATTTTGCATCAGTCGTATCGTCGTACGTCGTACGTCGTCGTCGTCGATCATCCCTGGACAAGCGAAGCCACACGCTGGCGTGTAGTATCGCAAGTTTGCGATCTTCCTTATCCAATACCCGATGCCTCGCTCCAGTAGCCATCCTTTTAATTGGACCATCCATCTTTCCTCTTTTATCTCTCCTTCATTCACTTTTCTTCTCTCCACAATACACACGTTTTCTCTCGCTTCCTAAATGCCGAACTCACCGCACTGCCATTATCTGCGGTTTCTATCACTTATTTCTCGTTTAACCGTTTAGCATAGATTATGAGCGTATTATGCTAATGACCGATCGTAAAGAATGGGCAGCAAAATACCAAAAATAAGAAAAAGGAAACAAAATACCAAAAGAAAGAGATAAAGTGGCAAGACAACCAACAAAAGGATGGGTACGAAAATTCGGTCGGAATCGTCGCTCCCTTGTTTGATACTCTTAACCGTTGGAAGCTATAAGTCTTCAATTGGTAAAAATACTAAGGATTTCGGAGAAAAAAACGGGGTAATAAATTGATGCAGCAAAGTGCTCGATACTGTGGTGATCTATTTCCTCCAAGCCTTCCTTCAGACATCCGTCAAATGGATTGTTTTCATCACTACGTTTACCTTCACACGTCGATGAGTTATCGCGCAGGAACGACTTGATGTTGCCGTTTAAGGTTTCACCTTTCCTGTGTGCGAAGATAAAGATCTACTCGTCGAAAACCGGGTAAGTTTTCGGTAGCTGGCGTAGACCCGGACGGAATCGAATCATCCGCAACTGCTTTCATGCAAATAAAAACCGAAAAAAAAACCCAACCGTTGAACGACGAAGCAGCCGGAAGAGCGGAAAGGGAGCGCGAAGGGAGGGACCCGTGAAAGGCTTTGTTGTGCTGGTGCCTGCACTTAATCGGTGCTTTCACAAGTCGTAAATTATTTCGCATCGTTATTTTGTTTGTTTTGATTGTTTTTGATTATGTTCCCGTCCGAAGGGACGGTGATGATTTGCGCTCGTTCCGCATTCAATGCGCCCCTACCATTCTTCTGTGCCACTCGTTAATCCCGTCCGCTCAGAAAGAAGACACAAACACCGGATCGCCTGGACCTGCACCTTCCTCCATAGTCGGAGCTCCAAAAACCGATCGTAAAGCCCAGCAAAAAGATTCAGAAACAAAAAAACATATAACCCCACGATCGGCGCGAAACCTCAGCTGCCCACGAGGTAATGGTTTCGTTTTCCACATTTTCCCGCGCTTTTTTCTGCTCCCCCTTTTGCCTTCTTTTAGGTTTTGAAAATGATTGCCGATGGTTTCAACTCCTGGTTGGGGGGCCACCCAACCCAGCGGTACCAGCACTCGCCACCACCACGACTGCTGGTGCTGCGACTCCCTTGCCCATGCTCAAATTGCCGATCAATGTAATTATGTTAACCACCATTCGTCCCATAATTGCAAATTGGTTTCACGTTCGCTACGCGCATTTCCGTCCATAAATTGGGGCGCGATTTTTTCGTGGTTTTCCGTGGTTTTTTTTATTTCGTCTTTTTTCTCGCCCATCTTGCGGCGAAGAAGAGTCTGTGGAGTGCTGGGTGGGAGAATGTGTAGGGTTATGTGGGAAAATTGCACATCTGTCTGTTCCGGTTTGTGGCCTTTTCCCTTCGAGGTCGGGCGAGTCGATTTTCGAGTTAATAACTTTGTTTGGTCCCGTAAAAGTGTAGGGCTCTTCCATCTTCCTTCCTACATAACTGCAGCATGGCACAGTGGATGGTCTATTGGATCCCCGGAAACCACTGCGATCGATGCAGCTTGTAATGAATGTCTGATTGAAACGTCAAACATTCGCCTCAGACTCGCCCATCGGAGCTGGGCGAAACAAGTGCACTCTCTAACGCGTTCCGGAAGGCGTCAAGCGAAAGTCGAACGCCACTTTCGCCCTTAGGGCACCAATATTTCTACTATCGCTGGAACTATTTCCGCCGGTTGACATCCGCTCGTTCGTGCGGTCACCATTCCCACGACGACACATACATTCTAATGATGTTTAACGTCAAAATATGAGAGAACGAGCGGAATCAAAATAAATAAGCAAATGATCGGACCCAAAATAATCGTTTGACAAAAATAGTCGTACGAGACCTAACGCGGTTTGTCTTTTGTATGGCCACTGCCTGAGGGTGATTGATCCTTCTCATGCGGTCTTTCTTCCTCAGGTCCAGATCAGGCCGGCAGGTTTGTTTGGCTTCGTTCGGCCACACTCGACCGCAGCAGGCCCCACACCTTAGGCCCTCATTTCCGACCATTCCCGGGCCCCAGGAGTGGCTGCTGTCACCCTGGGAAAGTGTCAAACGGCATTTGGTGTGATTGATTTACGCCGGCCCCGTCCGATTCCAGTCCAATCTCACGCCTCATCGGGCTCGCAAATGTGGCCGGCCCCCCGTCGAATCGGCTCGTGCATCTGCGCGCGCGACATGAATGCAAAAGAGTGACGCGAAGTAGTGTGCATGTGTGGACCGTGTGGAACCCTTACAGCAGTGCCATGTACACCGAGGTAGAATTCGCTCGGTGCAGCGAAGGGCGTTATGTGTCGATCGGCTTGCTGGCATCAGATCTGAGTTTCTCAAAAGTAGTCCGAGACCTCGGACGATGTCGGACCTGGAAGCCATGCTGTGGCCATGACGAACGACTCCTACGCGACGTGTCAACTCGCTGTGGCCGACAAGATTTTCCGAACACCAGTCCGCTTGACCTGCCAAACTGCGTACCGAACGTATAGATTTCCAAGTGATTCCATGCATGCTGTACGGAGACTACGACCGTCCGTGCGGTTTCGATGCGGGACTAACTGTTGCGAAGCGTTACGAAAATGACTAAACATTGATTCCAGGCCTGGACAATCTCCCATCAGCTGGGAGTGGTCCAAATCCAACACATTCAGGAACGCTGGATGGTGTTAAATTAGGCTCCAACGCCACAATTGCCATTCAACGATAGGAGTGATTTGAGTCACGATGAACGATTCTTCTACTACACCCAGCGTACCCTTCAAGGGGCGAAACGAACTACTAATGCCCCAACGCTTCGGCTACACCCAGTCTGGGAATGAAGAGAGCCTCTGCCTTACTAGAGCGCTAATTAGTGGCCATAAAATTAATTGAATGGTCCCCAGATTTCAAACAACCCCAGCCCCAGGGCGAAAATTCCCGGAGGCGAGGGAGCCGCGGCAGCCCCGGTCTGGTTTTCGTCTCAGCTGGCAGACACTGGAGCAGTAGGAATGCGCCATTCAACGGCCCCTTTTCAACGCCCTATAGCATAGGTATAGCAGCACAGGAATAGGGAACGCGCGCCGCGAAAGTGTGCCTCAATCAAAACCGTGCGTTGAGTCTATTTTTCTGGCCGTCTGTCTTGTTTTATTTTAACAACCTTCCCACCTTCTAGTAGGGCGATGCGTTCCCCCAGCCAGTCTGTTTGCGCATTGTTCTAGCGAGTTCCAGACTGGCGTTCCGCTCCGAAACTTCTACTCATTTCTCAGACACTTTTCCAAACACTTTCGCTGCGATCAGCGTAGTGTCACTCGCTCGCTCGACTGGAAGCTACGAGATTCTACGATCGAACATTATCCAGTGTCCTCCTCTCCCCTAACGAGGGGGAACCTCGTGGGTCCTGATCCTGGATGATTTGTAGTACCCTAACGATCACCTTAGACCACCAGACAGAGCCTGGCGCGGGAATGAAACATAACCCAAGAGTTTTACTCGCTTCCTCTACCACTGGCATTAAGATAGAAGTGGTTGTCGTCACGTTGTGTTCGGTCATAAATTTGTCCGCATCCTTTCCATGTGAATGTTTTTTCTTTCTCCTTTTCATGTCTATCCTTGCAGCGCTGACTTCGGCTAGCGGTTTTCCAACCGCCGAAGGCTCGAAATAGTTTTTGTGTTCGCCGTGTTAAATAGAATCATTCCTTCCTGTTGCTATAAACACCACTCTACCACGCGCTACCGCTCTCGTTCCATTTAGGCCTGCACATACTTATCTCGCAGCGCAGTTCCATTACAATGTTGCACAAAACCGTCATTCATTATATCTACCCATAGCACACACACACATTGATGAAAACGTAATGACACTATCGGAAGGACCCATTTTCCCCACGATAAACAGGACCGAACCAAGTGTTTGTAACATTGGAAAAACACATGTTCCTGAACGGACCATCATGCGACAGAATGCGTGTTTTGTATCGTTCAGGCAGTTACAAGCTAAACTCACCTGCCAACGTAGCGCCGTGCTCCGCCGTTCAAACTAGATGAACGATGTATCGATGGCGAAAAGTGCTGTATCGTGGAGGAGATGCGCACACTTCACCGCTCAAACTAAACAAACAACCAGCAATAAAACAGGTGACAGGCACACGTCCGCAACAACGTCAAAGTGTCAACGGGCAGATCTGTGTGAAGATTCCTCGTTATAGATATTTAAACAGACATCGTACAAATCGTTTGTGATGTGATAGATAATCGAACCATTTACTACATTAACATATCTCAATGCACTTTTATTCATCGTGCAATGGGTAAAGAAGCGACCTGCAGCGAGGCCGATCGTGGGTTTGAATCTCATCTCGAGACCACGCGAACTTTTTCGATAGTTGGAAAATAATGTTGGATAATGCTGCACTGAACTTCACAAATCATTCAGCTCTACAAATCGATCAATAATTTATGAAAGTTATGGATGATTTGAACTAAGATAAGCGTGAACACAAATGTCGGGGTTTGTGATGCCTTGCAATTAATTTTCTTAATAGCCCCTTTATGGCCCAGCTTCTCTTCACGCACTTTTAGTTCACCCGATCTTCGCTCTTTCTCAGGCTCACTCGGTCGGCGCGTCCGTCGCTGGGATGACCGAACACCCCGTGGTGCAGGCACTGCCCGGGAATGGGGATTTTAATAAATTTATTGCATTGCGCGGTCCGAGGTTCCCGAGTTGCGGTATACTCATCGAATGACCAATCGGCGGGCGAATCACTTCGGCACGCTGCATGGACCGTAGGCAGGCATATCATAGGTTTCACGCATCACCCGCTGATTGACTTGTTGTCGTGCCGTTTGCCCATGCAATGGAGCTGGGGACTAAAGTCGGGTAGCAGGGCGTACTTTGACGCTGGTGTGCGCTGTCCGCGGTTTCGTTTCTCTCGTTTTAACTCAAGCGAATGGGCGGAAACGGAATTTCGGAGTGGAATTAAAAATAGTTCGTTTTCAATTACAACTGTACGCGCCCGCGCGCTCGAGGAAGCTCCGAAACCCCCGGGGTAGCATACGGTTCACTGCCTAAGCCCCTCATTAACCTCACAGGGCAGGGACCATCGCGAAATCGCCGGGCGTTTTGCGAAATCTTCAGTGTAGGCCGCTCCGCCGTACACATTCGGACATTTACGACGCCACTGCACCCGACGGGAGACAGTTTACGATGACTGTATTTTTTTCCCTTTCTGCACGGTTTTTCGCAACATTCGCCACACATACATATACATACAGGGGAACCCAATCGAGACGGGACTTCCACACAGTTGGGCAAATGTAATCCCCGTATAATCCTGTCTGATGGGTGATAAAAAGTGGACTCCCGACTTTCGACTGTGCCCATTCGGTGCAATTATTACAAGCGGTGCAATTATGTAAATATGTTGATTATGCAAATCGCCAAATCGGCGTCGCATGCCGCCATCCGCAGGCCCGTTTTAGGCCATTGAGGCGCGATCTTTGGAGTCCGACCTCCAAAGGCGTGGTAGCAAGGCCTGCTGGACTACTTTTACGAAGGGGACCTTAGGAAAGACTTGAAAGAAAATTTTCTTATGGACGGATAGTTTTCCATCACTCACCTGCACACACATTGTTACAATCACACCATCCTAAAGAGGAATGATGGAGGGAAAAAGAAGCAAAGACACCCGAAAACTGTCGGCGCTTTTACGCATCCGAAATGAAACGGGCGCAAACTTGGCTTGACATGCCTTTATGGAAGACATGTCTTCCATTATGCTTCTGACCGCTGCGGAACCTACTAGCAGGTCCAGGGTCTACAGGGCGTGGACTTCGTCGACGCACCACGAGGTCGCCTTTAGTTATGGTTTATTTACGCATGTATCTACGCCACCGCGCGATGCTCGCTGGTGGCTAATAGACGCTAAAACAAGACGAGCTTGTTGTTGACTTTGGCCTTCACCGAAAGCAGGAAGGTGAAGTGTAAGGGGTGGGTGGGCGATAGAGGAATCCTGGGAAAATGTGTGTGTTTCGCTAATGGCGGGCAGGATGCGGCCGGGTTTGGTGGGGCCGAGATTTTTGTTCAGGGTTCCCGGTTCGCGCCCCAAACAGCGGCAAACACGCCTGTCAAACGGATGAAGGATCACTCATTACTCTTCGACTTCACCTCATTTTGGACACTTTAATGTGCGCCGGACGGGGAAAATGCGTGTAGGCCGATGCGTGAGGCAAGGAACGGTGAGAAGTGGGAAAAACAACAAACTAACAGAATGCGGGAAACTTCCTAATCCACGGCTGGCCAAGGATGTCGGCGATAAGCGTGCGGTAAACCCCGAATGTGACAACCTAGCGATCGCAGTGGGCAAAGCAAAGCGAACACCGGGGACACCAGAAACAAATGACGGCAGATGGGTTTCGGGGCACTTTCTCGCTGACAGACACCGGACGATAAACAACCACCGGGTGGGAATAGTGGCGGCACCGGCGGCGGCGACGACGGCCGAAAAGAGTGAAAGTCCCTTTCCAGGGGTTCCTGCGCTTTTCGACAGGCACTTGTGTGGAATGGTGATAATTTCACTCAAATGAGTACTGCACTAATGCGGGCCCTAACGCGAAGTGCAGCCCTCCTTCTGCTGCTGGTGGCGTTGTGGGGCTGGTGGATGGAGACCCAAACAGGGGGAACGGGTTGCCGGGTACATTAGGATGCGCCTAGGTGCTCGCCGATGAGAGACACTCAAATTAAACGTGCAAGCATGCGTGCATCTGCTGCTGTTTGGAGAAATTAAATTTGGAAATCAATTAGTCCTCGCCGCCGGTGACGCTGCAGGCGTTTTGAATTTCGGAAGGCGGAGTCCACTCGTTGCTTCCATCACCCCCAGCTCCCCCACGTCTCTCCCGTCCCAACCCAGCACCTCGTTGGCAAGTTCTCGACCATAAGCACCAACGCCTCAGCCAGTCGCCAACGCAAGCCAATGGACTCCGTTGTGTAACGCAAACTTCAACCGACACGGAAGAGATAGGACAATGCCCAAAACCCTAGCACCACAGGGTTCGAGTCCGTAGTCTATCTCTGCCCCACCTAGGACGAAATAGAGAGAGAAAGAGAGAGAAACAGAGAGAGAGAGAGACAGAAAGAGAGATAAATAGAAATAAAAAAGAAACAGAAAAGAAGTATGTTTATCCAACGGCTGTAATCCCTTCGGATCTACAAATTCGTTGCCCGAGTAGTTAATTTATTACTGCAAGATTTATGCCCCGGCAGACGCTAGGTTCCTAGAGGGTAAGTGGAAAAGAAGAGCGAGGGAGGAAGAGATAAAGAGATAGAAAGGGTGAAAGAAAGAGAGGTAGGATAGTGTGGGAAAGCAGGAAACTAGGTAGAAAGACAGCAAGCTCGGGTTCGCTGTTACTTTCACGGCTCGAGTTCTTGCTCCACTCGGTGTAGTAAACTGCGTCCCAAAACGTCCGGCCGCTGGCGTGCTATGCGACCAGATACGGCTCAAGGGCACGGAGACACTCTCGTTGTGCCGCGCTGGAAGTCATGGAGTCATTCTCCATCGTCAGGTACCGCCAGACTGCCCGAGTTGAACCCGCGAGGATCTGTCGAGGGCTGGGTTCCGGTTTCAGGCGCACGCTAGAACAAGTCCCAATGGTTTCCTTTTTTTTTCAAAGTGCGAGTGAATTGGGATGCACTCTGCCTGCCTGCCGGTTCTCTGGAGTTGCATGCAGGATGCATGCACAACTCCACTCGATGGGTGCAACATTCGGTGGGATTCGTTGGCCAGCTGGCCGGCTGAACAACACGCTGTAAGAGAAAGCCCCCTGGTATGAGTCACTGTCGATGTCCTCCTCCGGGAATGGGATAAATTGTTTTTCTTCTTCCCTTCCTTCCGCTTCAGGCAAGGACTTCAGTCAGGAGCACCGATCCCACCGGCTGCACCGCCCGAGCTGTAACTAATCCGCTCGGAGAATTCACCGAAGCGCGTCACAGCGGGTTACAAATCACTGTCGGCAGAGCGGTTTGCAAACTCACCCAAAAAAGCAGATGAGGGAAAGGCCCCGGGACAGGTTAGCATGGGCTAAGGGAGATGTTGTCAGCGGCTAGACTCTTCGGCACGTCCGCGCCCTCCATTGGCCTAACGTCATGACATTGGCGTAACGTAGTTGACATTTATGATGACTAAATTACCTCCAAATGAAGATTTATGGTGGCAAAATTATGCAAACCAGCGCCTTGCGGCCCAATTCGGTAGCGCAGCGAAAGCGAAAGATGTGCGGCGGGAGCTCGTCTTCGTCCGCCGGTTCTCATTCGCCGAATCGCGCCCGCCGTCCGCGATTACCTTTTGAATGCAACGCAGGCAAGCAGGCAAGCTTTAGAGGGAGTCCTAAATTTGTACCTTTTTTAATGGCGCGCTTAAAAGGAAGAATGCAGCTGGAGTCAGCGAGGGAGAAAACTGCACTCTCCCCCGCGGGCTGCGTCTGTGGCTCCGGCTTTATTTGCAGAACTACACTTGTTCCGGCTCTTTGTCGTACGTTCTCCGTGGGTACGCTTCTAATCAAGATATTAGTTGTGCATTGATTTATGTCTTCATCTTCGCTATGCACTGCATGTTTCTGGCGGAGCCGGAATTTCCTCAAGCCACCGGGGACGTGAGGCCCGACTGCGGGGGTGAGCACATTGTAAGGACTATGGTCACGGGGGAAGTACAGCAGAGCGCATCGGTCGGACGCGGCCGCAACGAGGGCAACAAGCGAAGGCAACACGATAAATTACGTTCGCGAAAACGGTGTACCAGAACCAGAAATTAATAGTTTTCTTTGCGTTTGGTTTGGCGTTTTTTTTATTTTTGTTGCCCCGTTTTTACCAGTGCTGGACTAGCTCGGTTTTTTTTGCGACCTGTTTATGTCGACCGCTGGAGGAACGAGAGGGCCTATTTATGCGTTTCAAATGCTTCTCCCTGCGGAAACTTGTTCTGCAGAAGTTCTGTTGCCGTTAAAGCAGTTGACCGAGGCTAAGTCTGTTTGTTCCCCACTTTCTCCACCACTACGTTCCCAGTGGTTCCCCGATGGGCAGCTCATGAAACAACGCAAAAACAGCGGTTTTTGAAACTGACTTTACTTCCCCGCGATCTGGAATTGGCTATCCATTACGGGAAGAATCACACTTCTACTGCGTGGCTTCCAGCTTGCTGTAAATCAGTCAGACTATTCGTGGAATCGGTTTAGCTCTTGATGCTTAATTATAACTCACACGATGCAGTTGAGTTAATATAATCTTATAAATTAAAACGAATGTTATATATATATGTGCTCGCATTACGTAAAATTTACCGGATCGATTTGCATCAAACTTGGCACAGAGATTGCTGATCTTACCAATTTAACATTTTTGAAGTTGTTTTTTCGGTTTGTGGACTGTATTTTCTGTGGGTCTGTAGATAATTCTCAAGAGCAATCAAAACGCGTCTACTCTCAGGTAACTACAGATATCGTCTATTTTCTATGTATGTCTATTCGTCTATGTGAATGTAGCACAACAGAAGTCTTTATGCCAGGGTCCCTCTCCCAAACACCCTTTCGCTCAAAATATCGAAAAAAATCATTTTTCGGCCGGTAGCTTATCGATGTCGACCAAAATTGGCTCACACACTCCTTCTCGTCTCACACAATATGTGACGAATTTTCATCGTTCTAGGAGGGGGAAAAGGTGGAGCTTCCATATTACCCGTATCCACAAAATCGTCCTTCGGGCAATATGGGTATCGTTTCCGAGGTGGTTAGAGTCTTTAAGTCGTATGGTTACACCTGCGATTCTTCTGCGAGATGAAGGTAGCTAGCCGTTGATTGACTGTAATGATCGATTTGTCAGTTAGTAGCATAGTGTCTTCGGTAGAGGAATTAATTAATTCCGTATAACCGACAGTATATAAAAATACCATAAAAAATATGGTTAAAGGAAATAGCTATCGTAGCTCCCATAAATGACGACGTGCACGAGATTAATGCGGAGATACTCAGGAAACTACATGTCCAGTTACTGAATGCAGAACTATTGACATTACATCCATCGTTAACATAAGCATTCCTGTATGTGTCAATTTACAACATAAAACCCTAAACATTAGTTTTTTTTTAGTTTACACTTTATTCAGAATTATCTAGCTTGGGAAACTTTAAAAGAATGTATGTCTAAGAATGTCTAAGTTTAGTGAACGGTCGGTGAAAACCTGTACCCACCCCTTCACGGTACTGGCAAGAAACCATGGGTTACACTCCTGGCCTAACGGGAAAAGTTGGCCGGGTTGAATCGGTACTGTACCGATACCAGGGCGTCCCGTATGAAATCGGGCAAATCAGCTAGAGATAAATGATATAGTAAACAGCTTGTTCTGGGATTTGACTGATTTCACTCGAATGTCTTCGGGGCAATGGCTCCTGCTTTGTTTCTTCCATTACTGTTCTACTCTCTGTCGCCTAGGGAAAAGCCTTTCAACTGGAGCGATTATTCGCTCATCCCCATAAACGAACGGAGCGGGCGAAAAGTCGTAAAATGATTTATGATCACGGCCCAATCAGTCGTAATTTATGATCACGGCCCGCCGTCGCAATCAATGAGCACGCGGAGTTGACGGAGTTGGGGAGACGATTACATTTCACCCGAGTCTGGCCAGGATCAGCAAGGCCCAAGTTACGTCCGCTGGCAACGACTCCGTCAACGGGTCGCGTCTCGTTAAATGATCCTTCGCCACGGCCTGGAGGATCGTAAAATTCGGAAAGGGTACGCCCGGAAGCTTCAGAGGTCACGTCCGCGTATTATTATGATTGTTTTCCCAAGCACCGTGCTGTTGATCGGATCAGTCGAACGACCGGCCCTAGAGCTGAGCCGACGATCATGACATCATGAGGAGCTGAGTGATAGAGTTCGAAGAGATTTCATCATCGCCGCCATTTAATGGCTCTCAGTTTTTTCGACACGAGCATACGAACAGGAGTTAGCGGTTTTTTGTGTTATTTGTTTTTCAGTTTGTCCACCGCTTTGGCTTGCGATTACCGAAACAGGACAGTAAACGTCAGACATCTTTCCACATGGACGGGAAGGGCTTACTGTGACGCTCGTTTTTTTATATAGCCACTAAACGTTCCCAGCTAAGCTTGCCTCACCTTCAAAACCCTTTGAAAACGTTGTTCGTGTGGGAAAACACGTCCGCAGCTTATCGTCCTGGGAACGCTGACATTTGTTTAGTGTGTCGCAAATTTGTACACCCACCCACAGTGTTCCCCGTGGTCTTCCCGCCACCCGTGGCCAATCGTGTCATGCCAGTCGTGGAACTGCGTCCACAGAACAAAAGAAATAGTTTGAAGCATCTGCTAATCTTATCTGACCCAACCAAAGATCAACAGTATCGAGTTGCTTTCGAGGAATTGAACGATTTATTCCAAAACGTCTAAAACGACAAACACACAAAAACCGAAAGAGTTCGACGAACTAAGGCGCACACCCGAAGGAATCTGGACTGGATGGACTGGAGCAGAGGAGAATAACAAAATCCAGCTGGTCCACTGTTTACTTGAGCCTTTCCAGAAGCCTCGCGTTCCTTTTGCGTCCGATATATGTGTATCTGGTGCCAAATCTGAGCCGGAAGGGTGTTTATGGATGGACCTGGCGAATAATGCCTCGCCATAAAGCAGGCGATTAAGTTGCTCGATTGGAAGGCTCTAAGACAGAAGAAGAAAGGGAGAGATAAAAATAGATAAACATCAGCCATGGAATTCCAGCGTGGTGGAAGCATATAGAAGACTTTGGGAGAGAAAAAACTGGAAAAGATTTACTACCGACCGTTGTTCGGAAGATTCTTTAAAATAATGCAACGTGCTGATCCTCGGGACCGCTGGAATGTGTTAGTAGGCAGGATGCCCCTTCAATCACTGCCTCGCCCAATTTGGGTGGATTTGAACTCCACGACACTTATATAGTCATAATTTGACAGCTATCATGCAATGTGAAATGGTGGGGCGTTGAAATCGATGATCTATGCAATCCCTTCCAATGGCGCATTGGCTCGATGGATAATAATTTATCGCCGAATAAAACGACGACGACGAGCGAAACAAATAAAACCGTTTACTAGCGCATCTCATTTGTGCCCAGACTTCCTTCCCTCGAACAGAAAAAGGCCCGGTTTCATGGGAAGGGGTAGCAGTAGCGAACGAGCGAGCCCTTATTCAACTGACGGCCGACGATTCATAGATTCGAAGTCCTACGACCGCGTCCTCCTCTCTCTATCTCTCTTTGTCTCTTTTTTCTCTCTCCCTCTCTTTCTCTCTCTCTCTATCTCTTTCTCTCTCTATTTCTCTCTATTTCTCCCTCTTTCTCGCTCCTTCGATCGATCCAAAGCCTTGGAAGGGCTTGATCCGTGCTTGAGCCTTTGATTCCAAGCGGCAGCTCCAACTGTGACTCCCATTTGCCTACTAACTCCACTCCTTGCAGACATGCTGTCGGAAGAAGTCTCTAGTGGCGGTCCATCAACCACATGAACATCATAATCCGGCACGTTGGTACTCCCGCAGGGGGTGGACGTGGAAACCCATCGACCAGCAAAGGGGTGAAAAATTCGAAGGGCACACTAATTTTCGAATTATCATAATTTGATTGCAACTCCACCCAACGGCAAGGTCGATGCGTGCGGTCCTGCATCGGACATGGTAGTCGCGAGAGTTTTGATGTCTTTATTGCTTTACCTATTCGTTGTGCCACTGCTACTTCATCTTCGTCTTCTGTTGCTGCTGCTAGTGATTGCTGGCGGTGGGTGCTTTACCTTTTGAGAATTTTGGCTTTTCCACCCCATTGCAATACCTGTTACAATGCAGCCCTCTGGAAAGCAGGGAGTGGGTTGGCGGCCCGTTGTGTAGTAGTAGGCGCACTGAGTGCTTTTAATAGACTCCGGCCTCCGGACGAGACTCGTCCGCGCCCTTGGCAGTGCACGTTTCTCCCATGGAACGGTTTGCCGCCGGTCCCAATAATCTGGGCCACTGTGACCGGCTAGCTGCGTACGCTCCACACAGATGGCAACCGTCAGCCAGGGTTTGTTGATCACCGTATAACGAGCGTGCGTTTCCAGTCGCCGCGATCCACTGTCGAGTGTCCGATACTTCCAGCGCCGGGAGGTTGGATGTAACAGGGAGGGCTGTGGGGACGTCTGTCGCCACTTCGCGCAAATTGCAAACAGATGATCTCCGGCACGTCCGAGTGATAGGAAAACAAAGAGCACACACATTCGCTCACTTGTCCGGTTCCCAAAGTGCCAACGCTTGCTGTCGGGAAACTGAGCTACCGTCGGATTTCCGGAGGAAGACGTCCTATCGTTTTCCTTTTCTCGCTCTCGCGCGACCCCCAACATCCATCTAAAATTGGCCCACACTCGAACCCGCTCTAAGCGAGCGCTGAAGAGCGAACCGCGGCTTCTTGTAAACAAATGATCTGATTTATTGAGGGACGAGACGTTGGACAAGTATGGCGCGCAATGGTGCAAAAAACATTAAATTGGAATGAATCTATAAAAAAGAAGAAGTGAAACACATGCCACAGTGCTTGACGGGCTCTAATTAAGTGATCGCTGCCAATAAGCTATTCAAATAAACAATCCTTTTCTATAGTAGCTACTACTGCCCCTGCTGCCGCGCACTTCACAATTAACCCTTCAGTGAGGAGCGTCATTTCTGTTCTATTTTTCGAGGAAAAAATCAATCCACGGTTCGCATCGAGGATGGTTTTCTCAGAATGATATTTTAGGTTGTAAATAATTGGATGACGATGGTTATAATGTTTAAAGAGGAGTCTAAATAGTGGCAAATTGGAAATTTTGTAATGTGATTTGATAGATCTGCGTTTGTTTACATTTCACATGATTTCTAAAACTCCCCACACACATGAGCCATATCGAGACATAGGAGGAAAGTTAAGTTCAAGCTACAGACCGGATACAAATGAAAAGTTGGCCAGCTGACCGTTAACAGTAAACAACAAGACAAAAACATGAACTCTCGAGCGAACGAAAATGAAGAGATTATATTGATTATATAAGAGATTATATTGTTATATTTAACATAGTTTAGTTTTGTTTAGGGTGAATACCTTTTTTTATCAAGCATTGCTAGCAAGTTATGTACCGTGTAATGGTAGAAAGGTGAAAAAATAAACGTGAAAAACTTGTGATTATACAAACCATTCTGAAATTAACCCAAACTATAGGCCATAAAATATGGGTTTCAAACCAATATTTGACAGCATCAAAAAGGTTAGCGTGAGGCGCATCGCATCAGTTGGGCCTAGCGCAAACATCGGACTGTGTGGTTTGCGTATATGCAGCATTTAAAATCAAAATAAAAAAAGGTGTCGAATGGGAGCGCGTAATTATTGTAACTGTGCGCGCTTTGCTTTTCTTTGCCGTTGAAGCGCCGGCGTAAATCTGCGCCGTGTCAGGGGCGGGATCCGCAGTTTGCGACGACGATGTCATTCGCGAGACGAGGAAGTAGTTTTTCCATTGGTCGGAGTTCATTACCGGAGGGCGTAAGGATCCGCAAGGAGGCAAATAATGTTCGAGCTAAAAAAGAAAACAAAGAAATGGTTGCATCAACAAGTTCTATTTCGGTGGTGCGTCATACCAGAAAACCTTCCGTCAGTGGGCCGGCCTCGAACCGATGTTCCATTTGCCCGAGTTTTTGTTAATGCTTGTTCGCAATGTCGTCGCGATGGATTTCTCGGCCTGTTTTTTTTTCTCGCCGGAGACTTGGCGGAGGCGTTCCGGCATAAGGGTCGTGACGGTGACGAGATACACTGTTGCAGTGAGAGTCGGTGAGGGCCGGGTGAAACGTGCGTCGAGTGCTGCGTCGACACTGCACTTAATCCTTGCCCTTGAACCGGGCCCTCTAACCGCCCCGCGGGAAGTGAAAGTGCACTTCCACCCGAAGGGCTCTCCGTCGTCGGTTGTTTAGGGCTTGGTGAGCTCTGGCACCGGTGAAGATCGACGGCGGCGGGGTCTCGTTACCATTGTAACCGGCTAGCTCGAGGACGCTCGAGGTGCTCGCAGGTGATCGTTGGTTGCGGCGTGGGCCAAGTGCCTTCGACGACGAAGACTCCGACGCGGACCATTGCTCGGCCGAAACAAAGCAGCCCCCGGTGTATTGCAATAATATTGCGCTCATAATAACAATCATAATGGCGGTACTGCTCGTAATGATCGCCATTACCTGTAATTTATTATAATTTTATTGTAATAAGGCGAATGAGCGGGCGCGCGCGGACAGAGATTGCCTAACCGACCCCGGACTGGCGAAGCCATCGCGAAGCTTGGCGGCGGGTTTTTGCGTCCGAGTACGGCCGCAGTCGTAACCGCAGTCGTGGTGGGCCGAAGTTGCTGGGATGGGATCGCGGTCTGCTTGCGGCGTACGCAACGCGGCGAGTCGCGCGAGACTCGCATCACATCACCGCGATCGGACCAGATGTGGGCAGCCACTTGGTGCGGGGCCTTTCGGTGCGTGCCTGAGTTCGCCTAGCGCCTGTGGGAAGCTCGGAAATGGCAAACCCGAGCAGTCCCAGGGGTTCGGTAAACAACGACGACACGCTCCCGATGCGAGTTTATTTGTCTTGGCAGCTGCGAACCGATTGGTTGTGTTTGTAAGCAGAAGCCGGTGAAGAGCTTGCGCTGCCTTCAATGAGATATTCCGGGGAGGGTCGGGGGGTTGGGGTAGTGTTGTGTATTGCGGCATCTCGTTCGAGGTCTGTCCCCGGGGTACTTGGCTCCTTCATGTGAGCCGCGGACAATTTGGGATACGGAACCACAGCCGGCAAAGAACGATCAGTTTATGGCGATCGTTAAATGTCTGGTGGACCACTGGTGTGACAACAGCGCGCTCGACGTTCGACAGGGGACTGTTGCAACAGGGTCGTTGAGGGTTGCAGGGGGATAACAAATACAATTAACGGGCAACGATCTGTAGTTTGGCGGTTTTACTACTCCATCGAAGGGCTGAAGCGTCCGCCAGCCGTTGTGGCCAAACGGTTGTTGACGGATGTGGACGATGGACACTGAGTAATTTTGTCACTGAAAGCGAGGCCGCTGAGGCAGGGTAAATACCAACCGGACAAGGCACCAACAACCCGATGCCGCGCCAGTGACAGAAAAACTACGGTGCGCCAAAAAATCAAGAGACCCCGTTTCCAGAAGATTTGTTTGCCCCACAGTGCAGTCGACGTTATCGCGCCAGTCTTTACTAGCCGCGACGAGACCAGCGCTCGGCCCCGGCAATAACAACAGAGCAGTACGGTCTGACCGAAGGGTTCCAAGACTTGTTGGCTTCGGTTTGTTCCAACGTTTTGGATAGTCCTCTAAATCATGGCGGAAAAGTTGTTTGGAAAAACCTTCATAGAAGGTTTGAGCTTCTTCCCCAGTCCATCAGCTTCCTTCCCCTACTGCCTCCAACCGATCCTGTGCTCCCGGGCTCCCGGGGTTGACGACGATCATCGGTTTTTCGGACCGAAATCTCCATCAGCCATCCGCCATCGGCCCGGCATAAATCGATATTAATTGCGCGGATCGTCGTAAAAGCACACGAACCGGGCTCACATAAATTCCAATTTGTCCAACCGCGCGAGTAAAGTGTCCGAGGTGGAGATGCAGCGGAATCTCCCCCTGGGGGTTGGTGAATCGGGCGCATGGATTGGAATTCAAATAAATTTCCCATTGAACCACTTCCAGTGGCGGTAGTTCATGCCATTAGGTGAACCAGAGAGAAGAAAAGAAACAGGGAGTGAAAGATAGAGAAAGAGAGAAAGAGAAAGAGAGAGAGAGAGAGAGAGAGAGACAATGAAAGAGAAAGAGAGAGAGACAGCGTACCGTGGGCGCTGCGACCGATCAATCCATAGTTTCTGTGATTTTTCATGCTTTTCCTTAAAAAGAAGCAAAAATCATAAAACGCCATTCACCACGGACGATCGTCGGATGGATGTAGCTTCCCGATCGAATGTCACTGTATGATTCGAACATCGAAGTCAATGCCAAAATGGTGGCCATGTCCAACAGCCCCAAGTGATAGCGTGGTGGAATGCACCTTGTCGAGAACGGGCAAAGCAATCGAACGAGCTGCAAACCGCCAAGAAAAGGTGGTCCGCGAATTAGGATGATTGATAGATTTTTCATATCATGGGAGAGGGGGCCATGGGATTTGAGGGTGGGATCATTACTGCATTCCTCCGACAGGCCTGACTGGTGTGCAGGGAACTGAGGCACAACCTGCCGATGGTGTTGGAGGAATGATTTTCTCGCATTCATATTTTCCGCGTGTAAAACTCATCGACATCGTATCGTTTGTTCTCCTCCCCTCTGGCTCTCTCTCTCTCTCCCTTTCTCTCTGCCCTTCCCTGACGCGAAAGATGGGCAGTAAACATAAAAAACAACATACCTGAGCCTGCAATAATGGCACAGCGAATGCCGGCGGTTTCAGTATAGGTGTCGATTCGGTTCGGTTCGGTGTCGCCCTGCGGTACGAAACCCGAAGGTGCTCGCGTGAGATGAGAATTATTTTAATTGACGTGTCATTAATGCTAATGATGATCGCCGTAACGCCGTGCAGGGTGTGCAGCGTGGCTAGGCGATACGCGGTTACGCAGCCTGGTGGAAGCGCTGCCACCTGAGCAGGAACCTGAGCACAAAGCCGCGACAAGGCACAAGATCTTTCGTGGCCGCCTAATACGTGGCTTTAGGTGTCCGCTGCTGCTGGTGGTGTGGTTAATTGTTCGTAAGTGAAACACATTGGGCCTTACCCCATGCCATGTTCGTGGGTGGCTGTCACCCGCGAGCACGCTAGAACGTACCGGCCGGGACAGATGAAATTTATTTTGCACGACTTTTGCCGGCTCATGGCTGACTCTCGTATATACACGTTATTTTTGTCCCTCCAACCTTCGCTCAGCTCGAGCGGAACGGATTAATCTATTGCGGTCCATCCTTCACGGCTGGGACCGTCACGGAGTGGGGTGGCCCGTAATTAACCGATCACGATCATATCTACCTCCCCCCCGACGGTAGGGATCACGGCTTCGGGAGAGGGTTATCGAGACACGCATGTGTCACACAGGGAGTACGGAATCGTGGTCACTGCGGATTCTCCCCAAATGCTGTATGGTAGTCCGGGTAGTCTTCCACCCCCATTTATCATAACTAAAAATGATAGCTTACGGCTCACATCCTCGGTGGGACACATTCATTGCGACCCGTCCAACGGGCCACAGGCTGAGGATTTCGACAAATATTGCGGGGCTACTTCAAGACGAGCGGACAGAACGGACTACGTTGGCGATGTCCACCAACTTTGAATTGACGGGTCCTACTTTGTTGGACAACGCTGACAAGTAGATAACGTAGCCGATTGCACGTCCCGGGGCCTGCCTTGGGCACCAGATAAACGGCGTGCAAAACGGATACGCACCCGCAGCGAAAATGGAAAAAAACCAATCGAGCCCGCGGTAAATCACGCACCCACCTACTAACCCTCCAGTCCCCCCAC
>JAOEFI010004834.1:19702-36415 GCA_034621735.1 Anopheles plumbeus | reverse complement strand
TTAGCGTTAATTATGTCCACTCCACTAATTGGAGTAATTGTGGCACCGGAAAACCGACCCCATTATTACCCCAGAGATAGAAGTGACGCCAAACATTGAAACCGACTGTAATGGATTATTCATGCCGAGATGAACGTGTTTATGAATTTCATCAAATCCGAGACATGAAATTGAGATACATCAAATCCTCAACTTTCCTTTTTCCGTGGAAAGTCCTGGTTTTGTTGTGTTCGAAATTTCCCCGTAGGTTGCTTTGACTCCTCACGCATCGAAGCACTTTGAACACGGGGCCGATTAGGAAAAGCGACACTTGTTGACAGCCGCTTGCGTCAAACGGAAAGCCGTTGCCATGGAGGCAGGTTGCCGTCGCCTAATCCTTGAACTGGACGGTTCGTGATTACGGTTACGAGCAAACGACGGAATAATCCCTCCTTGTGAAAAGGAAAACAATCCAGCGGCTGTCAACTGACTCACAGCTTCGGCGCCGTGATTGATTGAGGGCTAGTGGTGGGTGTCACAGCGGCCAATGAACAGGCGCGTAACATTGTAGCCCGATTTCCTTGCTGCTCGTGCCACGGATGACACGAAAGTGGACTTTAGTTTGAGTGCAAAATGTAGTACGATGTATTGAACCTGGCCAAACAGTGTCCTTTTGTTCGTGGCAGTAGTTCGCATGAGTGAACGCGGGCCATTTCGAATTCGGAGGTATCGTCGTCGAAGGATAACTTTCCACCGCCGTCAAGGTGGGTTTCGAAGGAAAATGAACGCTAATCGCTAATTGGAAGAATTATCTTCTGACTGCTGCCGTCACTAACGATAATTAAAAGCTTCGCCGGGACTATCCCACTCTGGTGGCCGAACCGGGCGTGCTTCATTGAAATTCTATCCACGGTTTCTAGTCCCGACCACCAACGCAAACCAAATGCTTTATAGTCTGACGTTCCTCTAAGGGATCCAGAGGATAAAAGAGCAGTACCGCCTCCGCTGCCGGTTGAGATAAAAATTATTGTCAGCCCCACCCCACCCCACCAAAAAGGCGGGCTAATTAATAACTGCACAAAATCATGAAGCTCGCGCCCGCATTCGGCCAAAAGTTTACATACAAACTACCGCCATCTTTTGCTCCCACACAAACAAACGCAGTTGTGTGACTTCAGCGTGGCCTCTAGGACTTTTATCGCCTCAAACTCCTGCTAGGAGTTTTTTGCCCTAGTTGCCCACGGTTCGATTTTCCCAGGAGATGAAAACAACGATAAAGACAAACACGTCTCCCGTTCTTGGCTCTAATCTTTAACGAACCGTTTCACTGCTGACGGTGGGCTTCTTCGAAACTGCCAATGCTAAGACTGTCGATTGGAGTCTTCTGCAGGGACCGACTTTCTTCCCTTCTATTTGGTTTACTTTCTGACTTTTTCCATCTTCTAAACCGCAGCCATGTTGAATGCTGATCGGGAATGGGTTTATTAGGTAGATTGAAACAGAAAATCACCTTCACGCCGTGTTCGAGTAGTAAGGACGCGGTGGGCGCTTTCCAGAAGTGCTAATTTTCTTCGACCATCCGCGTAGGTGGAATTACGAATACGGAGAAAAGTTTACACTTGCGAGAGAATTAAAATCGGTCCCGAGGGATTACGCTGAATAAACAGATTATCCTCATTACGGCAGCGCATTTGCATTTTTTGCTTTCGAATCTTTTGTCGGACGCTGAAAGTGTGTCAATGGTAGTAGTATTAGTGGTAGTAGTAGTAGTAGTAGTCCTGGAAATCGGTCCAAAGAGATTGGAACAGTATACAGCTGTCGTGCGCTGGATACCGAACAGTTCGACTAGTTAGTCGCATATGGCCAGCGATCCACTCCTAACATGTGTGCAAGAATGTATGGCCGGGAAAACGGTAGCATTCAGTCGCTCATAAGTCGCCTATCACCAGAAGCCAACTAGCGTGAAATCCCAGTTCGCCAAATGGTGTAGCGCCGTGGATGGAAACCGAGCACTCGCCTGTCCCACAGCGACATCATCGCGAACGTCAGCGGGACAGTAGTGCATTTCGTGTCAGCACGACTGCGACTCGTCCTCGGCTAACGCTTTCGTCCGGGAATAGTAGCCGGGGGCCAAAGCAACGCCATCACCATCATCATCATCATCATCTGTCGTCATGTACTCGAGTGATAGCTAGTCGCTTTTCGCGTGCCAACCAATGTTGCCAACACCGAAGAGTACCGTCCTCCCCAAAAAAGCCTGAGGAAGGAAGTCCATCCGCCCAATCGCACGGTGCGTCAGCTTCGGAAGAATAATCTTCTCATTTGTCTGAGGTGCACTCGACTGGACGCACCCTAAGTACCACGGTGTCCAAAATGGCCAGTTTAAGTGAGGCATTCGGTGGTCCACTACCGCTGAAAAGCTACACTTCACCGCTGGTCCAATCTGCCCCGAAATTGGCACAGGAAAGGTGACGACTAAATCGGGATTTAAATCCTGTGACCAGTCAAACGTCACTAAAGGCACCGTGACAGGTGATTGGCGTGTCCAGCGCAAAATGGAGGCTGCAATTTCACTGAAAACCGCTGCCATTAAATACTTTCTGGCTTAGTGATTTTTTATTTTCTTCTCGCTCTCTTTCCCTCTCTCTTTTCCTCTCTTTTCATCTCTCTATTTTATGCTAGCCTAAACATTCTCCTTGCCCCTCATACTAGCCTCTGTAATAGGGAGAGACAAGAGTCGGCTCCCACTCCAAATGCAAATGTCCTTACATCAGATTTCAGCGAACATAGAAAACGGAACTTTGCCGACCGGGAAATGGATGCTTTCCCACCCCTGTCGAAACCTACAATCCGCTGAAATCCCCCCCCCCCCCCTCCCCCGCGGCCAAGGACTCGGAGTGGCATGAGTTTTACTTTTAGTTTATTCACATTTGGCTAAAGACCCGATTTACGCGTTCATTCCATCCATCGTCATTCGGAGGGATTACGTTTATGTCGGTTCGGATGCGGGCCGAGATAGCAAAGCCGTGGCGTATCTGGCGTAAGGTAAGCGGTCTGAGCCGCGATTTTAACAGCATTATTTATTTTGTTATTGCAAAAATAAATATTGTTTTAATGCACTGCAACGTTACAGGGGGCGTTAGGAAGCTGTTACAACTTAATTGTGACCCTAGGTAAATTATACACTAAACTTATTATAAACATAGTTTTTAAATTCAAGTACTGAAAATGTTACAGTGTGGTTTTTTCCCCTTTGCTTGTTTATCAATTTAATCTCGAATGTCTCGTCGTGTAGAATGTATGAACTACATGCGTTGACTTGTAGACCAAAACTTTGACCGCTTGGAACCTTCACTGATGTATGGAGTCGTTTCGCTTCGCTTCCAGTAGGACTGCCCCGGGGCCACTCCGCTCTCAACTCGGAAAAATTCCACCTCCAACTCAACGGAATGAGTACATTTCCCAACGCGGATGGCTCCATTAATGTTTCGACCATGCGATGATGTGACAAACCTAACGCGAACGGACAGCAGAACCATCCGTTGTGAAATTGTGATCGAAACGTATGGTGGAGAGGGAATGTGGGGCGATAGGAAAATGCTTCGGAAAAGCCACCTTTCGCCAGTACGTTTGACTGTCCGCGAGCGAGGCATGCAAAACAGTGTGGAATAAATTAAAAAATAATTTTATGCGACACCAGCACTGACCGTCGTAAATCAACACAAATGAAGTGCATGTTTAGAAAGTTTGTGAACGAAAGTTATGTCAATCGTTTGGCGGGATTGTGCATAATCGATTCGTAAAAAATATTTACGCTCGGATTTCGGAGAAGACAGTGTTTTGTTGGAGCATAAAACATAAAAACATAAAACTTCTCTACACTTTCCTCTCCCTTTAGTGAAATACTGTTATGGTAATAAACTGTGCCACAACTGTACAACATATCTCAATTCACCTTTGAAGCTTCCCCCGTTCGGTGAAGTAAGCAGAAATTCGCAAAGACAGTCAGCTGCCAGCCCCAGCTGTCAATATCTGTCGTGACTGTGTGTTGTAAACGCGCTTGTTTCGCGCGTCACTCAGCACGAGATACGCAGAACTTCATCTCTGACAAACATCAATGCGGACTTCCTCCGTCGAGTCGTAACGGCAGCATCCAGCATGGATCGATCTTTGTTTGCCGTGTCTTCACCGGAAACATCCCGACCGGAACGGACGCCGGTGAAAGGGAGAATAAATTGAATCTAATTCCGGCGCCAGCCGAGCGCAGCCTTCGGTTCGCTTTAGTCTTGCAAGGTAGCAGAAGAACGGAAAAACTTACGACGGTAATTTATGTCCAAGCTCAACCGGTAGACACAACACGCGCTTTTGCTTCCACAGGAAACCCGGCACGCCGGGGAACGTATTGTACATAAACGCTGCCACATTTTGTATGCCCCGGGCGATGCTTTCGGGCACTAATTGCCACACCTTCCACAGCCTAATGTAACGCATTCGATGGCTGGTAAATGTTCCCCGGTGTGTGCGATGTGTATGTTAGGAGCCCACTAGTAGTAGAGCGCTGGCCACCCCGTGTTTTCCCGGGACTTCCGGCCACAGAGCACAGGAAATGTGGCTGTTAAAATGCGATTCGTGATGGGTGTATACGGAACGGACGGAATGGATGAGACTATCGATGGGAATCGTCTAATGAAAAATGCTGTCAATTAATGTACCATTTATTGAGACGTTCGATGTTGTGCGTGCTCTTGGGAGTATGTTCGCCACGTTGTAACCTTCAGTTATTCCGGTAGCAAATGTCGAGCGTTGATATGAAATCGTCAAAATATCGAGAAGTGTGTTTTATTGTGAAACTCAGTGCATCGACTCTGACACTTTTTTAAAGCAATTTTAAGTGAGTTTTCCGAACCGATCGTGACCACTCTTCCAGTTTCTCAGTTTCATGACTCCTCAGGGAGTAGCTTTGATAAGAAATCTTCTCATCGATCGATCGCGATAGGTTATCATTGAACAGAAAGGTGGAACGGAAACGGTGTTCCACGTGCCCTTGATACCGCTTGCTTCAATATGATTGGAAGTCTAAATTGTGCTACATTTGATGTAGTTCCATCTGTTTCAGGTTACCATGGTAGCATTTCTAAGCAGGACACTGTCGCATGCCGTACATTCTTTTCCGAGTGATCGGAACATTCTTGGGACGCGCAACGGTGAAACGTGACTTTGGTTTGAATGACACTCCCCCGGCAACGGTCAAGCTCTTTGTTAAGAGGATCCCCACAACCTTACCACCTCCTTACAGATCCTTGTTGGAAGTCAGTCAATTTGATAAGCTGATTTCACCGCCCCGGCTATACTATTCTCTAGCTTTTTCCAAAAGACATAAACTTCTTACGCCCTTCCAGGAAACCCGGCCCAAATGACTCGACCCGCACGTTGACGGCGGCGGCGGGGGCGTTGGTCGGAAAAATAATCTTATTTGGTGCCCAACCGATGTGTCACTTTATTGTCGCATCAAAGCATCTTGTTCTATCGAAAAGCCGACACACTACCGAATGCCAAATGGCCCCCTCCAACAACAACAAAATGGAAAACGCTGGAAGTTTGAATTGCAAAACGACCGAAAATAAGCTCTGCCGCGTGCAACCTTTGCCGGACTGGGACTCGGGAAGGAGTTGGGTGAGGGTGAAATAAAGCCATAGAATAAAATCGCATTTCGTCCAAGTTCCCCCAAAACATGCCTCACCACTAAAAGGTGAAGCTACTATTTTTTTGTTTCCTCTGTCCAAAGTAAGTAACAAACAAAAATAAACAAAACACAATGCCAATTGCAAAATGGAAAATGGAATTTATTATTGAAATATCACAAGAAGCATATCATTGAACATACCTTCGACAGACGGCGGCCATCGTCTTCCGAGCGTCTTCCGTCAACAACAGGGAAAGAGCGAAGATGACAGCGTGACAAGCACAGCCAGCACCGGAAGAGCTAATAAAACCCGTATGAATTCCAGTGGAAACCTATTTTCCGCTACATACGGTAAGTTTAATGCGAACGCTTCACTCGCACCCCCCAGGGGGTGGGGCGGCTTCCATTGTTTGGCGATGTTCCACATTCCACACCCACCGGGAGCTTATGCTGCGAGGGAGCGAAATGTTTTATCACCGCCCTCCCATCGTTTTACTCACACGGGTGATTTGACGCATCACGGGGTCCTTTGTGTGGGGTGGGGGAGTTGTTTGTGTGCGCTCCGGAATATCCCCCGGGAGCATCCTTCGGGACAGAGGAACATTCTCGCCGGATAATCCGCACAGTCGTCCAATGCGATTATGCTTGTGTTTCCCCGGGGCCGATTATGATTTCACAGTTTCCCGCCAGCTGGTGTGCGTGTGTGTGTGTGCGCGCGAAAGCACCAAGCGCAGTTTAATCATTTTCCAATAAAAGTTTTCCTCCGAAAACAGATACGATCGCGCTTTGGGGAACCCATCGCCATTGGGAGGTGAAATAATAAAACTCCCGCGAGACGGAAAAGTTGGCGCAAAGCGTACGAGAAGTTGCAACGCGCGTCACTCGAAACTCGGGAAGCGAACGTATAGCGAGCGAAAACTGTGGTTGAGTGGCAGTGGTTAACGATGACATGCCACCCCACCACTGGGGCACTATAGTAGACTGCGCTGATTGGCTGCTAACGCCAGGCCAGGGACTGTGGCGGCGAATCTTTCCCGTCGAATCATCGTACCTAAGAGCTTTCCCAAGTGTTCGTACAAAATACTATCCACGGGGAGTAAGCTTCTTTTCAGGGCGCATTAGTTTTTTTTTTTTCAAATCGTCCACTAACGTGGTACTTGTCGAGCTTTTGATGGATCGATAATTTTCCCATTCCCATCGAATCCTCTTCCGATGCATATTGCTGGGGGTGTTTGTTCGCAAGTGCGAGCCATCGATTTGTGTTGATGGTTGAATTTATTGCAAGCAGATCCGTCCATTTCCACCGGCAACAGGATGCAAAATATGGCCATGGAAACGTTGCAGCATGAAGCAAAGAAAAAAAAGAAGGCCGATCCCAAAAATTTCCGGATGCATCCCTCCACGCAAACGGAATGTGATTATTTAATGTGGCTTTTTATCCCTTCCGCTGCACTCAGGGATGACTGGACAGGAAAAGCCCCTTCGCAGTTCACTGGCTCATGCGGGAAACTCGCCTTTAATCCTGTACCAGCAGCCGGGTCAACAGCAATAGGGACGCATGAGTTGGTCGGAACAAACGGATTCAAGCCATTCGAACCGTCGATCGAGAGGAATCGAATTCATAAAAGATCAAACGACTGTTTTCCACATTACGCATTATTTTTTCCACCTCCCCAAATGGGTTGAAGGTATGGAAAAATCCATAAGGTGATGCAAATTGCAAACTCCGCTTTGTGAGTACTGGCAAGTACGTAGTGCCATCCGTTTTTAGGTGGAATCCCCAGTAGGAAACGTCCACCCTTTCGGGCGGAAACCAATTGCCAGCCGCGGGCGGCATGCTCGGGAAGAGTATAGTCATGTGGCCCCATAAAGTACGCACTCAGCTCCCTTCGGGGGGACCGGGGGACGCAATCACGTTATCGCCCGTTGATCGATTTTTCACACGTCTGTTCCGATAATGAAATATTACTAATGGCTGGGTGGACGGATTCGTGACATGTAGTTAATAATGGCGTTTTTCCTCGCACGCGGTTTGACGAACGTCAGAGGTCGAATTTGGTTTTCCCATGCCCCAGTTTTCTTTGTCAACCCGCGATTTTTTTGTTTTGAGAAGACTCAATAGTTTTCCCGGTGTATGTTTATTCAATTCAAGTAAATGAAATCAATTCCTAGAAATTCACTGAGATTCACATCAGTTCACGGAATGAAGCAGATGGGAATATTGTTCCACTCCAGTTTGTTTACGGCCAGTGAGTTTATAAAGACACATCCCACTGGATTCAGTTTATTTGCATCCGTTGTTTTTTTCTCTTTTGCAACATACTATTTCCTCTACTTGTTGGTCACTCTTTTTGCAACTCTCTCTTTCTCTCTCTTCCACTATGTTTGCTTACCACTTTCAGGCCGTGCAAACTCATGCTAGGAATGGGTCGTGTTCAGCAAAATTTGAATCCAACAAAACATATCTGTCTTTTTCTGCAAAAACATGCAGTTATTTGCATACCATCGGTACAAATAAAAATGCAATCTGAGTGTGAATTCATTTTCCAATGACTGTTATTTTTTCCGTGTGGTAACTGCACATGCGATAGAAGAACATGCACCACACAAACAATCTTCATCAAGGGATGGAAATTCGATCATCAAATCAAACCAAAATCATTAAGTTATTATGCCCTTTTTCCAAATACTGAAAATTCCAAATTCACACTTCAATATGTGTGACCGGTTAGATGCTGACTTTGTCATCCTTCTTCATCATGGTAAAATTTAACCACACTATAATGTGTCTATGGACGATAAATGGGCGTATCTTTTCCCACCGTTTACAATCATTATCGTCGGTAAGGAGCTCGATCTTTCAAACCCCTTCTAACGGGCGCCAGCAACGGGCGGGTCTGGAAGTGAGAAGCGGGCAGACACGCATCGGAGGCTGCCTCGCATAGACGAGCCGGATTCTTTTTCCGTTTCCGGTGCTCGAAGCAATCGCTTGGGCTAGCTTCTGGCCGTGTATCCTGTTCGGAGGCAATTCACGCTGAATGCGCCCGCTGAATAGCCGGAGGAAAGCGCTCGGAGGCGTAGCAAGTTTCACACTCACAACTCTAACGAGGACGCTGCTCGGTGGCTATCAGAAAAATGTTTACTTTTGCTCCTGGGGGCCTTCCGGGGCTGCACCTCGCACAAGTCGCGATGGAATGCGTCCGTCTAAAGGTTTCACTTTCCTAGCTATTCCCCCATTGGACGAATGGTCGGTTGATGACAACTTTGTTTAAAGCGGGAAGAAAAAGCTTTAAGCTGGAAAATTAACTCATATTTCCTAGTGCCATGCGACACCAACGTTGGCATACGCAGAACCGAGGGCAACACAAACTCGTTCAAGAATAAAGTGACTTTGCAATCAATAACTCTAATGCGAGCATATCTTCCGTATATTCTGCACTCACATTTTTTAAACGCCGCATGTAACGCAAACACTCACTGTGGACGAGTTGGCGATGAATGGAATTGAAGGAAAGGAAACCACCCTTTTGAAAACGAACCGTCTCCGTCCGTACCGCACGGCAAAGGCGAGAGAGGTCAGCAAGCCGGAAGTGCACTGGCCCATCGAAGGACGTCAACAAGAACGTCGAGAAAAATGCTCCGGAGAACTCCTTCTCCAGTGCAGTTCTCGCCGACCGGTTTCCGGTTCGGTGAATATTTAATATCCTTTGCCCCTTCCTTGGGTGTTGTGTTAATGAACAGCGTGACAAACATTCTTGGTCGGCAGATGGTTCTTTGGCGATTGTTTTGGAGACATTTTCGAAGCCGTAGAAAAACGGACGGCCAGCAGTGAAATGCACACTTTTACTGTGGGAATTTGGTTTTCATTCAAAACAAACGAGACGACAATTAGGAAAAGCTTTTCCCCAAAAATAAGGCACATTTAGCAGAAAAAAACTGATTCCCGTTAGTTTCTTCATTTCTTTTTAAATTTGTTGTAAAGTTGGGAGTTGATTCGTCGAGTTTTCCCAGTATTTTTATCTTTATAGTTCGGAAGACTAAAAATAGTCGTAAAAGCTCCATTTCAAATCCTTTATTATACTATTACATTTACAGAATTCTATCATCAGATTTTCATCATCGCAAGAATGTAAAAAGCACAACCAAAACACCCACTTAGGTGTTTAAAATTGTTTGTCCAAGCATTTCCGTCCAGCACGAACGTTTCCGCTAATCACTTCTGGGAAGATCTTGTTTAGAACGTGCCGTTTGACTAACGGCCGCAATAAGGTTTTCATGCTTTCACTTCACCATTTCTGACAAATGCAGCTATTTCCATTTTCTAATTCCATGATTCTTCTAAAAACCCTTTTCAAAACGAGACATCGAACAGACGATTTTCGAAAAATTTGTTGGACTGCTTTGTCCCTGACTAAACCCTCTGCTGTCCGTTATTTTTATTTAAGTTGTCGTTGTCGTTTCGATCGGAATAAACGAGCACATAAAAACAGCATAGATCATAATTATGATTGTGAATTTTGAGTTCTACAATGTGGAGAAACGATCTTTTCATTCTCCTCTGTCATATTTGCTGCTGGTGGAATCAATAGTTAGTAAAGAGTGAAAATTACCTTGTTGCTAGGAAACCGTTCGGGCCGTTTTCGCCATCAATGTATTCCATGCTGTAGTGTGCCGTACAGTGATATGTTTACTAGTGTTTGCCTACGTGTGCTGAAAGCGTTCGTTTACACGTCTTTAAAGCTCACGGGACACGCAGCACTGTTTTCTTTCCTTTTTCCGTTTCCCTATCGCCAGCGAGGCGGCTTCTTTGCACCTTTTGATTGTCGGAAACGGATGGTTTGATTTTCCTAACCTTTTCGGTGGTTGCGCTCTTGGTTGGTTCTAAAACCGTTTTTTCTTCGTTTTCTTTTTTCACTCTTCTTTGTTGTTGCTACATCGATTTCACTTCGTTTCGATTTTTTCCCCGATTCTCCCACTATAGCCCACCACCCTGTCGTGCACTTTTCCCTTCGCTTCACGTAGTATCCACTTCAATCTCGTTCAGCCGCGTAACGAATCCCTCGAACGGGGAGATTTCCCCCGGCATGTTCACGCGGACAACCGCAACCCGGGGTCCGAGCACGACCGGGATAAATCACGGCATCGATAATATTTGGGTTAGACGTCTTGCGTCCATAATTTGACCATTCACCCGAGCGTCCGTCACTCGGCGAAGAAAATGCCCAAGGAGAAGCGGATGGAGGTGGGACTTCTGGAATTCCGTCCCGACGAAAGCAATTCCCTCCGACTGGGCGAGAAAAAAAATGTAAATTATTGAACCACCCAGCCGACCTGATGCTCCGGTCCAATTTGTCAATCTCCGGAACCTTTTTCCGATTGACCTGCGTAGCTGCGGCCAGCCTCACCGTGCCACACTTCGCACTGCACACAAACTCTGCCGTGGTCTGGGCCAGTCGAGAACCTTAAGGACACGTTATTGATCTCATTACGCGTTCGGTAGTTCTTTACATTCGGTTTGTGTCACGTCCGTCGGATTATGGCTGCGCAATCATTCGACACACCTCGATTATGAGGCTCCTAGTTGAGCCGGGTTGCTTTTATTCCTTGCACCGCCGATCGCCGATTTTTGCACTTGATGAAAACCGATTTTACAATCACTTCACGGAAAAGGTCATCAACATTCTAGAACACTTACGAAGCTTAGACTTTCCCTACCAAGCACTTGGACAGGTTGTATGGCTGGGCGACATATATATATATATATATACATACATACTTTCATGCTATAAAACTTCCCGCCGATGTTTTCATAGAGCTTAGAAAAAGGACCACCCAGAAGCACACGTACGTACACACATGCACATTCAAAAAGATATCACAGATAATGAGTCCCGGGAGCGTCCGTTGTTGCAGGTGACAGAGTGTTGCAAAAAGGTGTATGTAAATATGTAGGAAAGCCTTTTTAGTTGTGTCTGCGATGCGCGAAATTCGTTCGATACAAGCTTTTTTGATTTCCACCGTATGATACTATCACATTGAGAAAGAAAAGGTTACGATTTCACTTCCGTTTCACATTTTTGCGTTTGATATCGAACACCGAACGGCCGTCTCTACAGAATCGAGGGAAAACTAGCTGACAAGGATAACGGAAACGTCCCCGAGCACGCACACCGTTGCACAGGGGCGAATTGGCAAACCGATTTGCACCACAGGACACTGCAGGATCACATCCGGCCCCTGCTTTGATTCCGTTGTTCGGGTCGAAATTTAATCTCTACCTGCACAAAAGCCTGCCTCGGCAATCTCGGAACCCGTTCCCGGATTGATTAGTTTTATGATTGGAAAACTGCACTCCGACTGTGGTATTGGCAACGGCGCTGCCTTTCATCGGCCGGGATTTGTACGGGTTTACAAATTCATTTACCAGTATTTGGCGCGACGGCACGCGGGCCTACACATCGGTGCTCGTGTCGTCCGCTTTGGTCCTTAATTTCGAACCCCGCAGCATTCCCGCACACCGCACACATACGCCCGCACTCGTACGCCAATATTCTTGCATTACGTCCGCGTCGGTCGAGCAGAAGGGGGTCTACGGAAACCCGGGGGCTGCAAATGTATTTAGCCGTGGCCGTGACAGTGATGGAGAGAACGGAACTCGTTGAACGGCCTTCGAACACTGGCGCCACGATTGCACGTTGTTATCCTAGCTACGGCGCCCTCCCGAGGCTAGCCGCATGTAACTATTTTTGGACTAGGCCGAGCCTTGCCGAGCTGTCCCCGGTCGCGCTGCAGGCCGGCTCCGCATGACCGATGGTTTCGCGCGCACGTCCGCACATCGACTGAACGGCTCGGCGGGTCGGCCTCGGTCCGACGATCCACCGGAATGCACCGGTTGCATCCGCCGCGACGGGCCTGGCACACACTGGTTGCACTTGCACGACACGAACCCTGCCACCCGAGGCGCACACACGCGCCCGGAAATGCTGCTGCGTCCCTGCGTAACTTGTTCCCGTGCGCGAGCGGAACCGGACTCGGCGGAGTAGTACTTGTCTGCGCACACACGACGATGGCCCCGTTTCCGGTGCACTCGGCTGTTGAACGCGGCACGAACGCTCCGCGCTGGAAGGACAAGGGTACGACGCGGTTCGACGGCTCGAGCACGACTGCTGAGTCCACGACATCGAGCTGCAGCCGCGCTGCTTGGAGTCCGATAGCCCGAGCCTGATAAGCGCCCTTCGGAGCTTTGGCATCCGATCCGAAGCATATTATCATGATCTGCCGCCCGAAGCACTCTGCTACCCATGGAAGCCTGTTGCTCGCCTTTAGCTCCCTCTTTATCTCCCACTCTCTTCCCCTCTCTCTCTCTCTCTTTCGCATGCACGAAAAGCTCGACGAACGAGACAGGGCGAGCTTTGCGCCCATGGAAACCACACAAAATGGCACTGGACCGCAGGACGTTGATAGAGCGAAAGAGAAAGGAGACCTGGGGCATAGATAAGCAAAATGGAGAAAGGCGTAAGTGCGAACGAACAGGGCGGACCTCGTTTCGTCGATTTTTGCCGTGAATCGATGTAACGGAAACTCTGCTGGGATACGCATCCAAGCGGGCCCTTTTTTGAAAAAAGCCAAACACGCGATGCGGTAGTGCGAAAAGGGTGGCTGGTGTGCTTCGGAGGAGAAGGAAGAGGAGTCCTTTGCGTAGGGACGCATGATTGGAACAGGGCGCACGGCGGGGCAGGGAGGACGACGAACATATTCTAGGACGGGCCGGGAGAATGTGTTTGATTGCAAAACCAGCGTTTATTGAATAGTGGTAGTCCATCACAGGTTACCAGGGCGACGATGCTGCGTAGCGACGTGTTTCAGGGAGTTCCAAAAATAGTTACGAATCCCTGGCAGTGTGGTGTGGACTTGTGCTGCGTGGAAAACAGGGACAGTGGCTGGTTTTGCACCCTGTCCGCACACTGAGGCACCGCGAAAGGTGTCTAAGTGGCATGGCAGCGAATTACCACGGAAATTTATTGTTGGATGTTCTGAATTTGGTTTGTGTTTTTCTTTCATTCATTCATTCTTTATATATTTGGAACTAGGAATAGGAATATATTTGGGAACTCCCTGGAAACTGAACATTGTTCAATAATATAAGTCCTTTTTCAAGAAGTATACTCATACCATATGACACACCCTTCCGTCATTCAAGTTTAATAACAATTTATGCTTTCTATTCAACTCCTTCCAAAGTGCAGCAACAATCATTCTCATACTTTACAAAATAAATAATAAACCACTCTCGTTACCAAACAAAAGATATTGCTTCCCCAACTCGAAATGCTCCTTTTTATTGCACCAACCCCTCACTTGTTCCCTCACACCTTCCGTTTGAAGACGTTCTCGAAATACTCAGCCGGTTCGTCGGCAGATGTGTTCCAGCCATTTGTCATCCGTTTTGCTACGTTAAACCTCCATTGGCGTATCCCCGTTTTCGGCCCACGTTCGTCCAGGTGGTGGTGATGGCGCCGAGTCGCCGTAAAATTCAAACGCAGCCACAAAACGGAAGCATCTTTCGTTCCATCCAACTCTTGCAACTTTTCGCTTAAGCCGGCTCAACAGGTTGCTCCGGTGCGTTGCGGAGGACGAAGGACGTATCGCTCGGATAGCTGCAGGGGAAACGGTTGGGGATCCGATTTCGTCCAAAATATATAAAACAAAATTTCCCCCACACCACCTCCCCGTGGTGTTATTGCCCCCCCAAACAGAACGACAGCTATTAAGCGTATCGCAGGCCGCTCGCCGCACATCAGCCCGGAAGCTTTTCCGAGGAGTAAATACTCTTAACAGCTGTAGCGTTTACCCATCACCCCACCCCGGGCCGGGAAAAGCAAACCGCAGCAAACCACAGGGCATAATTCTCCCTCCCCCCCGAAGCCCGCTGCTTGTAGTCAGGTTACGACGCTTTTTCTTGTGGGTCCTGAAAGCTGTTCGATACTTCCTCGTGACGACGGCGACGACGAGGACGATGTTCGTACGCATCGGCAGCCAGCGCGGCCTTACGAGGAGTAAATCATCACTCTGAGCTTTCCCGCAAGAACGCCTTTTCCGGCAGACCACCAGCCGGGGGGGGGAAAACAAACACACCCACCACCCGTCGATTGGCATTACGCGCTCCATAAAAAAATGACGGGTGGACAGACGAACGGTCGGATCGGTCTGGATTTCTATCAGGCCACCACACACAGCCTCCACATTTTCCTCGCTACCTCACCATCCCTCCCTCCGTTTGACTTATCCAAAGCCAAGCCTTTGAGCCTAAGCAGTTCCGACGATACGTGGCTCGAGTGTGTGTGTGTGTGGTCTGTGGGTTCACGCCCCCGGGGGGTGTTGGAAACGATGGAAAACCGAGAAACAGCCTGCCTGCCTGCCTCTGGTCTAGTCTGGTTCGTGGCTGGAAAGCTGATAGGTTAACACCGGGCAGGAGCGTGGAAATCGAAACACGGCCTGTCACGGTTGTCGCGTACGATGTGTGAGGACCTTCACGCAAGAAATATGATTCCCCGTCGGGAGCGTACGTTTGTGGGAATGTTTGGAATTTCAATGCGACGGGAAACACTATAACAAACATCCTTTCTTTTTCAATATAAGGTGTTCATTCTACTCGATTTCGTGTATTGTTTTTGTTCTATTAACTTCATCGGTTCAACTTTAAAACTTTCCCTTTAAAAATGTCCCTCGGAGAGTAAGTTTTCGTCTGTTTGTTGAAACTGTCATTTAATGTTATTTCATGGCCTCTCTGCGAGACACACGTCCACGGCTGTCACCGGGAAACATGTGCCACATTCGGCAAGCAATGGCAGTCAACATGGAGCCGGCAGGTGGCAAGTGTCGCGCTTTTTGTTATTCAACGTGGTGATAAAAGCCATCGCCACTCCAGCGCTTGGCTGCTCATGCACGGAATCGCCACGGCACACTCGCCGACTGTTTAAGGACGATAATTCAGAACAGGATTATGTTTACCTGCATTTCTGGTTTCCGGAAGGGGGTTTCTGATCCTTCAAACCCACCAACCACAAACCAGCCCATTCCCGTTCCCTAGTATGTAGTAGTGCACCGCAGCGACCGCATAGTTCAAAACTACCTCCAGCGCCATTCCGTGTCAATCTACGTTCAAATGGATTTTTGGTGAGCCTTTTTTATTTGTTCACCTGTAATCGACATCGTAAAGCACGGAAAAAAGAAATCCATCGGAACTCGGAAAACCGTATCGTACGCCATGAAGCACCAAATGAGCACACATGGGGTGGGTGGGACTGTGGGTAGGTGGATGAGCGTCGTGGAATGCCCGTTCTGTCCCGAGCGCAGGGAAAACGGTAATGTCAATCAGGTGTTGAATTACCAAACCCGTGTCGAGGACATTCCGAGACGGGAGAAGAAAAAAAAACCGACCCGGAACCAAAACAGACCCCATTCAGCGGTTCGCTCGGTAACACGCGGTCGTTTCTGACAATGTCACCTTATCCGCTACATTCGGAAGCGCACTGGCGATGACAATTGGTGTCCTTCGAAGCGCAGTGCTGTTGTTGCCGCAAACGATGATGATGTAATGATGATGATGATGATGATGTGGATGATCTTGAGGTTAAAGGGTTGTAATCCGAACCGCATGTAATCCACAATCGTCTAACGGATATCGTTCGTTTCCCGCTCCAGGATCGCCGTTACTATGAGGATCCTTTTTGTGTTTGTATCCTCAGGCAATTGGCGTGATAGCCTGTTTCAAGGAGCATCTTTCTTACTGTTGCCATCCTCGTGCCCTTATGCCTTTCTTGCACTCCCTTAGGCGGTCAGTTACGTTGCCTTTCCTATTTGCGCCCGTTGGCAACGGTTGGTTATGAAACCTTTGCTTTATTGGAAAAGTTTTGTAGCACCCCTACGGGCGTACGCCGGACCCAGTCGACGACAGGGCGTTACGTTGTAGCGGCAGATAAAGTCCTTTCAGCAGAAAACGGCCACCGAGATGGCGATAACAGCGATACTGTGTGCTTTCGGGGGCGAAG
>JAOEFI010004755.1:7338-24413 GCA_034621735.1 Anopheles plumbeus | reverse complement strand
CGAAAGAGATGGCAACCGACACGTACATGGATGGAAGCGCATCAGCATTCCCGCTCCCCGCTGGGCCTGCCGAGCCGAACCCAATGGCCAGTTGTTGAAGCCACTGAATGGTGCAATAAATTCTCTAAATATTGATAAACCGATAACTGCGCCAGAGAGTTGAACAGATTCTAGCAGCACGGCACGGCCGGCACCGTCACCAAGGCACCGGTGGCCATCGAGACATTGATGGCGCTCCCGGGGACGGCGTGACGGAGGGATGTGGGTGCGTGGTGAGCACTGAGGTGAGTAGAGGAAAAAAAAAGTTGTAACTTACAGTGATAAGCCATGATTTATTGTACTAGGACTTAGTTGGAAGGCATACTTTATAGCACAATTTGATAATTCATTAGCCAACGATCGAGAAGTTGTTCAAACAATCGCTCTCACATGGGGCACCCAAGATACCGATGCCCTCTCTCTTTCTCTCTTTCTCTCTCTCTCTCTTTCTCTCTCTCTCTCTCTTTCTTTGTGAGAAGTTCCCACTTTGTGAAACCCGGGTGGCGGGAACGTGTGACATTTGAATTTCGCCTCCGTCAACGGCATTTCTATGTCAGTTGGGTGCCCCCACCCCCCCACCCTTCAGGTTGGCCGCGCTGCTGTGAAGTGCTTGTTTTCCACTTCTGCTACTAACGCAGTCTGGATTGGAGCTGCTGGCTGGCAAGATAAGCAACATTAAATCTGTTTCCTGTTCGTGGCCTGCGCTAGCGGCGGGAACATTTCATTCGAATTTTAAGAGTTCCGACACATTTTTGAAACGGTAGTAAAAGTGCCTTCCTCCTTCTTGGAAAACCTGGTGCCGGTAAAGGTGTAAAGTCGAACCGCCAAACCCCCCCTCCCACCGGTCGAAGAAAGAGAGAGAGAGAGAATCGTCGGGTGTGCGAAGTGAAACCGGTTCTACGGTTTGGCATATGGAAGCCATGTTTTGTCATCGCGAAACCATAAACGTCCGTGTGCAGCATGCATTTGAGAACCTACCCGGTGCATTTCACCCCACCAGCACCACCACCTGTCGACCACACTTGCTGTTGTCGGTCCCACACTATGGGTGGCCCTTTGTCGTTTCGTCTGCTAAATGCTCGTAAAGTAGACCTCGAAGGGCAGGCGGGCAGATGATTTTTTTTTTTAGCAGACGAACTGCAATCATCTACGAGACACCTGGAAGATACCGCTGGACCACCCGGACAAGTCTAGACGGAAGATTTTTATTATGGATGGACTTTGGAAGAAACTAATAATTTTCTGTTCACTTCCGGGAAGGAAAACAAAATTCCAATATTAAAAATTCTCACACACTGAAAACAGCTATAAAAGTTACCCTAAAAGCTGTATGGGATGATGGTGGGTCGTAGGAAAACAGCAACCACCATCTTATCTGCCGTTGGTGCTGGAAGCACATATCCGCTCCAACAATGTATGCCAACCTTGTACTGACGCTTGAACGTAGGAGAAAAAAAAAACCACCAACTCACCACTCATGTGTGAGATACATTTTATCACGACATTATCGGAAATGCGCAATCCGACAGAAGCCATCCCGCCCCGGGCCGGATCCGTTGTGGATCGACGGATTTTTACTAATATTTCCGATTGGCTCAATCGATGGTTTTATTGACACTGGAAGGCAACCCCGTCCAAGTCCATATTGGTTCCGAGTGACAATGCGAGAGTCCGCGAACGAGAGGGAAAGACGGGGTGCCCTCCCAAAAAAGGGGTACCACCTTGAAGGGTGCAACTGGAGGGTCCCGCGTTGGGTGGTTCCGTTTTATGGCCCTAGGACTCTCTCTCTCTCTCTCTCTCTCTCTCTCTCTCTCTTTCTTTCTTTCTTTCTCTTTCTCCCTTTTACCAATCGGCTTGGGGCGATTTAACAGATAAGGAACAGTCGCAACACCCCGAACAACATTGACGAGGCAGTTATATAGATAGGTTACGCGGGCGATAGTACTCCACCGTATGGTAACTGTCCCCGGGGAGGATCCATATAGTATCAATCAGGGCGAGTGCCGAAAATTCAGCTTCTTATCGGGTCGGGGTCGACGCTAGAAATGGAAGCTTGCTGAATACTTTGCTGCAGAGGAAGTACCACCGGATCAACGGTTAGTGAGAACTATTTAACAGATGCTAAATAAATCCTTGTAATATATAGATCGAGTTTATACCCATTACGGGAAGTTTTCAACTGTTAAATACGTATTTCATACAATACAATTTAAATAGAAACAATGATATTTTATGGCACGAATTTCCGGCCTTGATTTATGCTCCCCTCCCACCTCGGAGCGTTTAGGAAAACTTCAAACATCAACTTAAGCGAAAGGACTGGAAGCAATCAATTTACCTCTTTGGCCCAGCTTGAGCGGACCGTCAGGCACGTCGTTGTATCCGTTGGCCCCGTTCGGCAGTCGCGGAATGGCGGCCGCTACCGGATGCAGCAACCGTCGGTAGTGATTCACCAGCAGATCGTTGTTGAAGATTAAAGGTGAGAACCCGTTGGTGGGGGGTTGGGCCGCAGCAGCTGTGAACGAGAAGCAAAGGAACCGAAACGTGACGATTAAATATCGTTTTATGTTTAAAACAGAAAAAAGAATGGGTGGGGGGATAAAAAGGTGTTCCCGCTCACCGGAACAGTCCTTCTTCTGTCCTTCGCGAGCAAGTGGAGGGAAAATGTGACGGCAAATGGATTTACTCTGATTAAGAAACCCCCCCCAACGGATCGGAAGGTGGCATAAAATGGTTGCCATGAGATGGAGAGACAATGGAGCGAGCATAAAATGGAATTGAAAACGGAATCAACCGCAAACGGAAAAGGGAGAGAGAGAGAGAAAGAGCACAACGTGGACGGCCCGAGAGGGGGGAAATGAAATGCGAAATAATAATAATAATAATTCCATTCCACCACTTGGGCGTCATCAAAATCTGGAGATTCTGGAGTTGAAGTTAGCGAAACGCAGCGTTACGATTTAGCAACGAAACGACCGTCGAGAAGGTCCGGGAAGGAGAACGAAATCCACACACACACACACACAAACTCCACGATGGGGGGAAAGGGGCCGAACGGACGCAGTCGGACAAACGCGCCACTTGGAGGTATAGAACGTTTGATGCGGTACGCGCGCTCCTCATGGCTTTTACTTAATTGAAAATTATTTTCATTCGTTCCGTTAACCGTATTAAAGCCAGGGCCAACTCCATCTCCATCGTGGCTGTGTCCGCGCGGGGTTTGGCACAGGACACATGGCCAGAGTGGCGGAGCTGAGTGCATCTCGGACACCAGCCGAGCATCCATTTTCCCACTTCAAAATCACTCTCGAACTTCCTTCCATCCTTTCTTCCCGGCCACGGCACGGGCGGCCTTCCACGATGGCAATGATGGCGGCGGCAGTGGAAGTATGTCCTCGAAAGCGCATGCTTAATGTCTCGCAGGGATGTGCATCGTTTCATCCCTGTTCGGTGTCCACGAGGAGAGAGAGAGAGAGAGAGAGACAGGGATAGAAGGCCGCAGGGTGTCGAACATTCGTTGCCGCAGCTTTCGTCTTCGCACAAACGATTCCGACATCATCTGTCGTTCTTATCTGACGCGCGGCGATCCCCCGTCTTCCGCCCTATTCCCCCCCCCGACGGCAAACCCACCCGAATGGGGCATGCACTTTTGTCTGTTGCACCGTTGCATGCGAAGGCGTTTGAAGTCCAACGCAACGACGAGTGTATGCAACATTTTCATCGAGCATTTGATTTCTTCGAGCGTCACTAGACCTACCGGAGGGGCCGCCGGGACAGGCGGGACAGACGGTCAAAGTGGACGGTTTCCGGTGCGGCAAATCTCTTACAATTAACTGGCAGATAAAACCTCCACACAACCACACACACACTGGCACTCACAGGCAAACAGTGGCAAACGGCAAGAAACTTGCCAGGCGATGGAGCACGATATAGGACGGCGCTGATGAAATCTCCACACCTCGCCACTACTACGGTGGCCATCTTTACCATCTGCGTAGTCGAGATGACGCATCACCTCGCGTTCAGCCAACGGACCCCACGACAGCGAGACGCTACAGCCTCGCCAAGGTTATCTGTCGGTGGTGGCCGTAAACCGACGGGCAAAAAGATCATCACGTACGTAATCTGAATTCTGGATAATTCTATTAGCTGTGATACGTCCGCCGTTCCTAGAGGTTGGCAGAGGAAACAAATCCGCTCGGATTACTTGCTCGGACACCGTGGAACAGTGACCACATTTGATGAACCAGTGAAACGTTCCATCTTTTCCGATTCAGATGGTTGAATTAATTTCCAGAATCTGATGGGACATAAATCATTACTGGAACTGTTCAATTAGTAACGTCAAATAGAACTCAAATGTTCCACTGCCTTTAGGAACGTTAGATTTTCTGTAAATCCCAAGATGTCCAACGAAAGAAAGAAAAGGAATAGAAACATCAATCCCGACTAACATCCTCCGCACAACCCACCGAATAACATCGGTTCAATCACTTCCTTGTATCCTTGTATCAGCTCAGCGGCTCGATCGATTAGAATGAACTGCTAATGAAATGATACTCAGCTCCTAAATCCCATCGCTAATCTGAAACAAAAGGTTGCTCTTCCCTCCTTCGGGTCGCTTTCACCTTGGCCCTCCCGGAGTTCTTGATGGCGTATGAATATTCTACCGCGCGAATCTTTCCGGAAGCAAAACGGACCGAAAAACCCGGGACGCCCTGGGCTCATTTGTATTCCTTCTGCATATTCTGTATCAGGCTGCTGGGCTGGGTGTGTTTCCCGGCCCGCTTCGCTATTCAGGATTTGCCGCTGAAATCCAACCCCCCCCCCCCCCCTCCCCATTGGTCCGTGTGGGATGGTGTCGGGTCGGGTCTCACTTGCAAATTATCTCTCTTGCGCGTGTTCTCTTGACTTTGGCCCACCGTTTGTGCGCCAGATTCTCCGCCGGCGCGCGGGTAGCCGTGGAGTACGAGGGCTACGAGTATATATACACTCAAAATTCCATCAGTGCTAACAGCGGCGGCCCGCGACCAGTACTTAATTCATTTAGGCCTTAATTAACTGCTATCTACTTTTGATACTGTGCCACTGTACGTACTGCAGCGAAAACTGCCCAAACCCGACCGGTTCGCTTTCGGAAACGGACGGAAAAAAGAACGCAGGACTCCGTTACGCCAAAGGATCTCCACCATCGCTGACCGAACGTCCGCTAGTGGTGGTAGTGGTGGTACCAAATCATTTGAGGTTAGCTCACGTAGCTGTTGCCAGGCTACGTTTGGATCCCCGTCGGGAGTATTTAATATCCGAGTACAGTCGGCTCCGCGATTCCACCCCTCAACATTAACCCGGCGTTCCTTGGGGAACCTGGCCGGCTACCTTCACCTTCTTCTCGCCCGTGAGGGGAACATGGAATCTAGGAAAATTTAATTACCGACATGAATGTATGAGACTTTTTCGCCCGCCCGCCCAGTTCCGAGGTTTGCTGGCAAAGGTAATTTTTCAACTGCTTAATTCATCTTTTTTTGTTGTTCTGAAACAAATATGACACATACCCTAATTCTCGCTACTCGTTGGCGTTAGTTTTCAACCAGAACTGGTTTAACTGCAGCAAAGTACTCCCATGTGGCCATTCGGAAGCCATCCCAATCGTCCCCGACCATGGGGTACACGTTTCCGTGAAGGGGGGTGTGCAAGTTTTTGCATAATTAACGGACACGCCCGGCATAAAGTGAATTTAGCGAGTGATGCCACGATTTACTGGACACCGTTCCAGACTCCTAGGGCTCCTAGGCGCTTCCTAGAAGATCAACGCACAGTACATATGGTAACGATGGCCCCCGGATGGTTGGAGCACATCAGGGGGCCACTTCACCGGAGCGGATGGACGATTTTTTCAGCGCTTCTGACATCGCGCGATGATGGATGGCACGGGAAAGTTTTGAAAGATTGTCGAAATAGTCATTAACGGCCAGTGGTAGCCCTAGCAGCCCCTGTTCGGAATGACCGGAAGATGTCCGTAGTAAAGATGTTACGAAAAGTTTGTTTGGTGAAAAAAATGTACGCCCAACAGAATGTCTGGTACCAACACTCAGCTGCGTCTGCGCCGAGTGCCAAAGATATGAATGAAAAATACTCATTATGTCGCCAACGAAATATCAAACCAACCCAAAACAAAAAAAAAACCTGTACACTCTAGAGCAGCACCGCACAGAAAAACACCCAATCTCCTCCACCCGGGTGCCTCGAAGGAGAAACAATCTGCATCCGGTATGCGAAAAGATGGTAGTGTTTTTATTTGACGATTTAATGTGCTTGGTGACAAAATTGTCTGTGTCAGAAACACTTGGGGAGTCTATGGAATAGGGAGGCTAATGGATTGCGGACTGGAGGGGCGGAGTGGCGCGCAAAAAAACAATCACTGACATGGGAGCAACATGGGCTCGATCGACTGCCCGGCAGCCACAGCCAAACGCCACTCATGCAACACATGTTTTCTGGCGGAAATATTTGTTGGGGTATTTATTAATGCCGTCGCCGTTTGGGTGACGTGCAAAGTATTGTAACTTGTTTTCCATTTCGGTTGCAACCTAATTGTTGGGATACAAATTGAAAATGTTTTCAAGAAAGTATTCATCGTTGTGGTTTAATCATGGCTTTACGAAAAAATGTTTTAATGAAAACTCAACGAGAATTTCATCTCTCAATCATCGGCTCGATTCTATCACCGGCTGGTCCAAACATGACAACAAGAATAAAAACCTTTCGATGATAATTACATATGATTCTAGAATATTTTGAATATTTGCAGAATACTATTTTGTTCATTTATGTTACACACAGAACAAAGTCTCCCCAAAAAAAAAACGGGTTGATCAATCTTGCAACGACTGGCAGAAGTCATGCATATTGTTTCAACCATAATTCGACCGATCGCGTCACGTCATTCCGTCGGGCTAAACATTCACCAGCATGCCCCGAATCCACCCATTTTCAGCGCGATCGTTCAGAAAATTATCCACATAATTGATGCGATACATTTGTTCGGTTGGCTCATTTAAAATATGTGTGTCATAAGATTTACAATTTCTTCTTCCGGTCCCCGCGGAGACCGGTCGAGGCCCTGCGATCGTGGGGCTGTGAGGAACGGAGACTGAAGAGGGGAGAGGTCGCCCTGAACGCCTATAAATAAACTTATCTAATCGTAGTTTTTCATTTCGCTTTCGCATTACCATTAGTAGGCTTTTCTGCCTGTGGCCAGCCTGTTGCCAGTTGTTCTTGCTGCCGGGCTTGTGACATTCCTTAAACCAATTCGATCGGTTCATAGCGTCACCATAACAAAACACCAAAGCATAGGGAACAATCCCTAGAAGGCAAGAAAACTGACACATTTGGCGCTCGATTGGAGGATGATCACAGCATCCACATGTGGTAGCCATCGTTACGCGCTGCTCTACTTTGCTGTTTCCCCCTTTTTGTTTTCTTCCACTTTTTATTTCAGCCTTCTATCAACGGCACATTTTTCAACTGATTCCAGTGCAGCGTTTGAGTGATATTTTTTTTTAGTTCTCTTAAATGTGTTTTTCACTCGCACCGTCTTTGCAGAGGTCTAAGGTTTTTTTGTTCCAACTGTCAGACGCATGATGTTTCATTCATAAAATAACGGGAGGAAAGATAGAAGGAAAAAATCATCCACCCATTCACAATCCCGATGTCCCGGCGGCCCACCAGATGAGCCGCGGAGATCATGTGAAGAACATTTTCTCAGCTTCGCGGAAAATCTCTTTTAAGCCAGCGATTTTTCACGCGCGCTCACACACAAACCACCGTTACGCCATCGGGTCCCGAGCATTCCCGGTTCGCAGTGACGCTTGACGCTTGTTAGCGCTGGGGCAACGGGTGACTGACGGACGGACGGACGGCGACGTGGTAGTCGTGGCCCCGACTCGGCTCGCCTGTAATGACTGTCGTAATCGCTGACAGTTTGTTTACAAATTTTCTCGTGGAGGCGCTCTAGGCGCCGTGATTTATGGAATTTCATTTAATGAGCTATTAATTATGATGGGCTTATTAACAGGGTTCCCCTTCTCGCTCGCCGCTTCCGTAACGATTGGATGATGTACGACACCCGGGAAAGCGTTTGGTGGAAAATCAACCAACAAAAGCCAGCGTTGGAGGTTTTAAACTGGCTCCCGGTGGAAGCTCCCAGAACTGACTGCGGGGGAACGGAAAAGAAAGCGAGAGCGCACGCCACCGGAATAGCGTTGTGAATAATTGCGAGGAAATTAAAATGGAAATTCGCCACCCCATGAATAGTAACGAAAGGATTAATAGTAATTCGCGTGGCCGGTGTGTGAAAACGGGATCCGATCCGCTCGGACGCTTCCCCAAACAATTCACGCGACCAGGCGACCGGGCAACAGGTTCATAAATAATAATTAGCATCAGAAGCTATCAGAATGCATGAACATTTAAATTTTAATTATCACTTGTTTGACACTGGCCATCTGTTGCTTGTCCCTCTGGCGATAGTGGTTCCTGTTCGGGCCTGTTGGTCTCACCAGCAGTTGGAGAAGGAACAGTTTTCCCGTCGCTGGAATGGGGAGCAAGTGCAACTCCCAAGACGACGACGGCCGGTCGTCAACTTGAAGAAGAACTTGTCCGCCATCCGTTCAACTCTGGCAGGCTGGCTGTGCGTTATCTAAACAGCCACAGACCTCCGCCCAGACGGACGGTCCGAAGAACCGTGGGGATGGGCATCTTGTACGGGACAGACCACTCTGGGTGTGTGCTCGTGCTCACCTCGAGTCCTTTACCACAATGGGTCACCTCGGCACTGGTCAAACTGCAAACCGAAGCATCCTGGTCGAAAGCGTCCCCTAATCTTAACCCCCAGCAAACGACCCTTTCCTTGCGGACTGTGGCCGAACCCCGCTTCTGATTTCCCTGCCCTGCCCATCTCCTCGAGACTCTCTGTCTGCGACGGTGTGAAGATGAAGCGACGATGACAGAGCCGTTGCAAGTCTGGCGTCGGTATATAGACACTTGCGTCTGTCACATATGTGTCATGCATGCTGTAACGATCCGGATCACAACGCCCCGTGTCCGTCGGGTACACCCATCAATTATTGGCTGTTTAGGGTTTTGAGTAACAGCTTTTAATTTATTCCTCCCCAATACCCGGCCCCCCGGGCCCACCCCAGATTCATGGTCACATTTGCGTTCCGCTCCGAAGGGGCTGCCAGTACTCGACCGCGGCCACTGCACTGTAAGGCCCCCGGGTGGGGATATGTTTAGCGTCAAAGTAAACAACGCTTGATCCGATCACAGCATGCCCGGTGGACAGGGGCAGTGGATCCAACGGCAAGCGTGCAATTGACACAGCCGCGAAGGAAAACTACACACGAGGTTGGCTTCTGTGCGAGACTTCTTGCCGGACAAATTAGTGTCGGCCTATGCCTGTTCGTTTGCAATAAACCAGAACCAATTGACGGGGCCGCCGCACTCTCGCGCATCCAACACCGCACTCTCGCAAGTACAACCTTCGACGCCATGCGAGCCGCCATTTAACTTCTGCCAACCTTTGGTGTGTTTCAAGATTTTTTCAGCCCATATTTTTCCCCCTTTCACACGTTCTCTCTCTCTCTCTCTCTCTCTATCTCTCTTTCACCCTTTCTCGCACGAAGACGATAGTGCGACTGCCGGATCATGTGCGAACGAACGGTTTTCAATTCGCACACCGTCCTAGCTGGCGTCGACACTGGAAAACGACGCCACCATGGCCTGCTTGATGGCTTTGGCAAGTTATGCTGTTAGCATATCGCAGTGTAAACATGCTGTTGCAATAATCACAAATGGTATCGAGACGAAAAACTTGCACCACACCTATCCGCGCCATTTACCGCCCGGTCCGTTCGTTGGACCATGTAGTGGTCCCTGGATGCTTCTTGGAGCTGGTTCCGTTGACGGTGTTGCACGGTCGGGAAACATAACTCCCGAGGGAAACAATAAGAAGTCAAAAAAGAAGATGCCAAACCAGACCCCAAAGACAACCGTTTGCGACAAAAGTCGCCGGAACCCGCTTCTGTTTTCGCCTCCATTCCTTGTTCGCAGTTCTTTCTGCAAAAATTCTGCCTTTTCGCGTTGTGGAGCCGCTGTAAACTTGCGTCAACGCGTGTTAAAGTTTGTTTGCGAGATGCGAGGATTAAAAGTAAACACATCCCACCCAGGATGGATGCCTGGAGGGAGCTGAGGATTTGATAAAATGTCTCAAAACAAGGAATGCATGAAAGGTGAACAGTGCTCCTTAGGGAACGCTGTTAATTGACCTGTAATCGAAGTCATCGATTGAGAAACATGATAGAAAGCTTCGCCATTTTAAATTCCACAATAGAAAAGGGTGTTAAATCCGGGCTTCAAGTTGTTCACGTCTTGCAATCAGCACAACTTAAATTTACTTCTCACATTTCGACCGGCACATCACACATTGCGCTAACGCTGTAACTTTGCCTCCAGCTGGCCATATTTGCATATAAATAATACTTCGTCAGAAGAATTCGTTCAACATGCGCGAGCGTCTTTTTTTCACCCACTCAGTGCTTGTATTTGTATTTACTTTTAATCTCGAAACCGTTGCATTTTCGGCGAATCGACAATGAGTAAAATTACTCGGAATGAGCTCGCCCAGTGTTTCGTGTGGAGCACTTTGGAGTTTTCTGGTGAAGGAATTAACATTAAAATGAAACCAAAACCGGTGTAAAATACACTCCTCGATTTTCGATTTGTCCGGATCGGTGATTGTGGTTTTTAAATGTGTGAAGAAATGAAATTTGATCAACCTATGATCATTCCATTTTCGACATGTAACACTGATATACTTTTCTACTCTCCTTCTCTCTACAGCTTGTTTTCTATAAGGTAACTTTTGCCATTTTTGTTCAAATAAATAACACGACAAGAGTGGTATCGCCTCGCCCTATCCCTTCCCATCCCCGGAGAGATTTAGTGGAAAAAAAGGAAAAGAGGCTGCACCGGAGCAGTTTGAAATTTAATTTATCAAAAACAATACTTCATCATCACATGCCAGCGTTCGCTGTTCCGCCGAAAATTAGGCAACGGGAGGCAGCACGGGCACGAGGGCGTCGGAGGACGGACAGACGGACCGAGTGAGAGAAAAAATCAAACAGAGACTTTTCCGCTAGCAATCACTCCCGGACGTGGAAAAAATCCCATAACGGATGGGGATTTGTCTGTCTCCTCGGGACCGTCCTGCAATTTCCCCCCTCCACCGGCGGTCCGCTGTCCCGATGTACGGAGCGGCAAAAAATCATCATTGCTGAAATTCCGCCCAGCAGCAGGTGTGGAGGTGTGTGTTTTTTTGGCCGAGGCGGTGGAGGTGAAACAAGCAAAGGACGCAAACCATGGCTGTTCGCCAACGCAGTCGCGTTCTATTAAATCTCCCCTTTTTCGGCAGCTTTTCCCTTCGCCACCTAGCAACCGTGAGGAGCCTTGTGTGTGTGTGTGTGTGAGAAGAGGATGGCTTTTTTTCTCGTTCGTACAAACTCATCTCTCCAATTCCCATGGATACCAGCGAATGTGCGATGGAGCCGCGCTGGATGGCGGATGACAAAAAATTAACAAACAATCCCCAAAAACTTCGCATCGGGACAACCCGTGTCAGTGCGACGGGATGGATGTAGCGAAGAATCCACGAACAAAAACAAAAAATAAATGGGGAAAACGTTGTCAACGCGTCCAGGACATTCGACGAAAGCAAAACGGCGAAATTTGGAACTGCATCCATCGTCCGGCTCAATCTGCATCCTGGAGCCCCGCGTACACGTTCACACCACGGCGCGGCAATTACTGTGCGGAAAATCCCGGTACAGTTTTTTTTTTCGTTTTATTATTTCCCAATGTCCAGCTTCCCGGGGCCTGGATCCACAAGGACGCCGGGGGATCGGAGTGAACACGAACCACATTCGGATTGCAATGGATCAACTGCGCTGCTGGCGCGCTAAGGCTGCCAACGATTTTCCGGATGCTGCTGACACCGGACCGTGTGGCCCCGTCGCACCACTCCGTCCTGCTGACGGCCATCAACGGAAGCGGGGCAACTTCGCGCGACACTGACAGCGACGTGAGGTGGCCGAAAATTTTCCCCAAAAAGCCCACTGCGTAATTATTTTTTCGTCATTTTTAATTAACTATAGCATCAGCGATGGGCGAGCTCGGTGTGGACCCCCGAAAAAAAGATAAAAAACATCACTTTGAACACACACACACACACGCTCGAGGGAACCGGAGGAGCGATGAAAAAAAAAAAAATCCTCCTCCGGATTACAGTTGAAAAATTTATGGATTAAGGCTTTTTTCGGCTTTGTCGAGCTGTCATTTTCGACTTTTTTTTTCGTTTCCTTTACATGGTGTTTTTTTCGAAAAACTGGGGAGAACTTTTCTCGCCCCTCCGGTGAGTATGCCACCCCCCGGGGGTTTTCGATCGAGAGTGCGACCGAAGGCGAACTGGCGGCGTTTGGCCAGGAGGGCCTAGGGCCTCCCACCGCCGGGCGGAAACCGAGACTGCAGTGTGTCGCTGGTGATATGAATTATGGCCACGTTGACAGAGTCAAAGTGCGAGGAAAGGAAAATTGCCCTGGAACCACGGCGCTGCGCTGAGTGGCTTTCCCTCCTCCATCTCTCTCTCTCTCTCTCCCTCGAGTGGAGCAATTTCAATGAATTACTTTTCGAAAACATCGGTACTCCGTGGTACATGCGGAAGTTGTTCATAATAATTGGCCGTTTGATTTACGTCACGGCACGGCGGTGCTACACGTAGTAAACTATCCCAGTTATACTGTAATGGTTCCAACTTATACACTTAAGCTGTAAAATAGTTCGACTTGCAGAAGTGCAGAACGAACGAACGATATTAATAACGTTCGAAAAGGGGAAATGAATCTTAATCCACGATTGCTACCCTCCAAGCATCACACAAAAACTATTGTCGACGAAAAAAATGCTTAATAGTTTAGATTTGAATTGATTGAAAATTGATTATTAGGTTATATAAAAAGATTTCATCAACATATAAGTTAAACTAACCGAGATTTAATCCTACATCATGTCCACTCCTTAAACGTTGGAATAAAGATACACTAAATTGAGACAAAAGTTTTAATTCGAGACAGCCGAAACCTGTCACCACCAGAGAAACCGTTCAAATCTTCGATAATAATTGAATGCAATGGCGGAATAATGCGCCGGCGCATTATCGACAGTACGGTTTTTTTTTGTTGGAAACTCATTGCAATAATTGGTGAATCGATTCATCACCAAACGATTTATCACTATCCCCATGACACTTACCAATGTGCATCGATAGGCAACAATGAATATAACTTTGGAAATATGTTGACATCCTCATTGTAATGGTTTTAATTTAATCCTAGCACTATTTTAATTTTAAATTACCACATTTTATCATACTATTTGATGAGTAAATGCACTCTTGATTTCTAATTGAGTTGAAAATCAAGCAGATGACAACGCCCACTATGAAATGTTGCCCCAAATTGGAGATTTTTAGCTTTACATTCACACTCAAACTTACCGTCGGCTTTTCCTCTTGGCATCACCACCTTGAAAGCGCTTGTCGTCGACGATCCGTTGTTGTTGCTGCCGTTCATGCGACTCACTGCCGAATTGTTGGGCGACGTTAGCAGCAGGTTGGGACTCATGGGTCTAGAAGGGTTGTTGGCTCCGTTCAGGGAGCTTCCTGTATTTTCCTCCGAAATCACCGACGCCCCGGCACTCGCACCTTTCCCGTTCAGCACTCCGATGTTGCTGTGATTATTGTTGTTGTGAACGCTACCGTTGCCACTGTTCCCGGTCGGACTCAGGCTCACATTGATATTGTTCAGCTTAATATTCACCATGGTGACACTAAAATCCAACGGTAACTGCGCTTGCATCGAGTGCTGGGATGGGGGTGGCACCGTTGGTTGATGCGTTTGGGGTATGTCACCTACTTCCATCATTTGCATGGTTTGCTAGCATTTACTAAACCCTCCAGTGAAGAAGAAACCCGCCGGACGCTGGTGCTTGTCCAAAGACTACTGCTCAAAAGTGCATTATGCTTCGGATCGATTGTTTCTCTAACACCACAACACTAGCCGTTGGCAACACTTTTAACTAAAAACGCGAACAATACATTCGAGAGAAGTTTGAAGGCATAGTACAATTAATTAAACATAAACGTACAAGGGCACTAGTAGTAACATTGATAACATATCCTCACAATTCACGCACTGGTTGCTGGTTTCTCCGCAAAATCACAACTCGATGCAACATACGTAAACGCTGTCGTCCTTCGGAAGGGTGGCCACGTTTCGAACGCTGCACTCCTTGGAATCACGCGCGCCTTCTCCGTCAAAGTTCAATTCGCTACTGTTGGAACGCTCGTCCATGTGGACTCGGTAAAGATTCAATCATTGCCGCCGATTCAGCGACTAGCGTGGAATGAGTAATGTTGTTGATGAGATCCGTCTTCTTCAGAGGACCCCGCCGCCCGCACTCTGGCGTCCGCACACTTCCTCCACCAGGCGTACCCACTTGAACAGCACTGTGTCTCGCTTCGCCTTGCTCGGGTCCGCTGCTCGATCTCTGTCTGAATACTACCTCGAAGCTCGCCAGCAGCAGCAGCAGCATGGAAGCTTCGCCGTTCGAGCACTTCCAACAAGGCGCTGGCCACGATTTGGCACCAACACGTTTTCGTCCTGCTATCGCATCGCGGTCTGCGTGCGAGGGAATAAGACGTACCGAGGCCAAAGCTCGGCCACACTGGAGTACAGTTTGCAGTCCAGCACTCTGACAAACGCACGCCGCCGCGCGTAATGAAGTGGTTTCCGGTCGACCGTCGAATGGAAGTGCAGCAGCAGCAGAGTCCCGCAACACACGCGCGCCTCGCTCGAAACCCTGTCAAGCACTGGCAAAATCGAGCACTGATAAGCGCTCGCGAAGGGTCAAACAAGAATCAACAGATTTCAGTGTGCGGCTTCCATGCGGTAGGCCACGCCCTACCGAGCGGGACATTATTTCCCCCATTTTATTTCTCACGCACCGTTCCGGTGCCCAGCGGTCTCTCTCTCTCTCTCTCGCTCTCGCGCCCTCGCGGGAAGGTGGAGTCAGCGCGTCAGCTGTCACACTGACGTCTCGTGTTTTCCCTTTCGTTCTCCCTTTGCTGCGCCGCGGGTGCCAGTTTGATCTTTTCATCTTGCTTTGCCCTTCAGGAAAAACGGTGAGCGTTTGTATGCGCGCAGTGACTTTTCTCACCTCACGGCCGGCACACGTACGGGTTGTGTTTGTGTGATTGGTCGTGAGCTTTCGCTGTGTGAGAAGATGCGGAAAAGGAAAGCGTCGGTTCTCCTTGTACTACGTTTGAGCGGCGCGCAACAAGCGAAGGAACGCCAGCGATCCTTCAACACACACGCAAACGATGACTGCGTCGATGACGGTTTTGCTTCCGTGGTGTGTGAGGCTGTGTGAGCATGCGAAGTGCACACTAAGGCAACGGGGTTCCTTTTGGTGCAAAAGCAAGGCAAACTAACAAAAAAAAAACAAAACAAATAGAACTGTCAGCAGGATCAGATGCGTTCGAAAACATCCTTTTACAGGGTGGTTGTAAACTTATGGGTCCTCAGACAAGTGAATATTCAAATTAATTTAAATCTTTTTCCACAAAGTTCGATTGTTATCGATAATTTTTAAAGCATAGATAAAACGTTCAACGGCAAAGATTAGTCCTAGATGGGTCCCTAATATTAGCGAGAAAACGTCAGCTTGCGTTTCCTATTTAGAACTGAGAAAAGTTAGACAGAGTCCTAGACCAGCCAGTGAAAACGTTAGAGTTGTATGGTAATCTGGTAGATTACTGGTTTGAATCTTAAATGGACTAGTCACGTGGCACTTCTATCGAGAAAGGTGAGCCGCCGTTGGGTAACGCTAGCCGAAGCCGCCAATAAAGAAGAAGGTCCCAGACATTTTCAAAGTCTATAATCTTCTTAGACCTTAAACAAAACAAAAACTGATTGTAATAATCGTTAAATGCGTCTAGTTCGCTAGCTAATCAACCCGAAGAGGTTACGCTTGAGGTTCAGTAGATAACTTTTCAACAGGGGGGGTTGTTTACAGATTAGTTGTTTCGAACCGCCATTCACCATTAATCAGGCTTTCGCGGCGTGCGCAATCTTTAAGCCATTTATCGTATTGCTTATAAATAGCGTCATAAGCTTTGCTGGTCAACCAATGTTTATTGCATGACTGGTGTAACATTTCCACCTGTAGTATCAGCCCCGGGAACGATTGATCAAAAGGCGATGTAAATCATTTTACTGCCATCCAGCGACAGTTCCTGAAACCCAGAGCGAAACTGATTTCATTGCGTGAGATTGGCTTGCCGGATCCATTGCGAACAAGCCCTCTTTCTAAGTCACCCAGCATGGTACGACCCTACGATCACAGAAGGACCGAGGGGAGAGCCATCGCCAGGCCGTTCGAAATCCATCCCGATAGCAAGTGAGTGTTTCTTGCGGCTAGATACAATTAAGAAGCAATAGCTCCTAGATAACAACAGAGTGTTCGGCCCCAGGGCGCTCGACGCACAGCGTTCTGCGATAGCAACTTGGGGTTTCTTTTTTGTTTTATTGCACAATCAATTCCCATACTACTCGCGATTACTGCCAAATCACGATGTCCGATGTCGATTGTCCCGACGATTTTTCGGTAACGCGTTTTTACCGATAACGCAAACGAGATCGTGCTTTGCGATGCGTTTGAGCTGGTTCCGGCTAAACTGCGTGGCTTAGAAGGGAGGGCCACCACCTGACCCGACAATTTGCCGGTCATGGGTTCGAATGTTGTTGCCCAACGCAAGCTCCATAAAACGCTCCAGTGTCCGGAGCACCCCCTTCCAGTCAATCAGTTGTCAATTCTGATTGGACCAATACGGATAAGAAGTGAAGGATTCGCTTGGAAAATATTAA
>JAOEFI010004597.1:18851-36888 GCA_034621735.1 Anopheles plumbeus | reverse complement strand
GGGGGGGGAGGGGTGGAAACACGGCACGGCGTTCTTCTTCAGCATCGAAGACGCTTCGATCCGATTGGGAAAGCTGCGAACAAAAGGTAAACAAATTCGCGCGAGCGGACGTGAAAAGCGTGACTGGCTGGCCCATGGCGGTTTCCCAGAATGGTTCAAGGTTCATTCGCTTCTTCGCTTGGCGGTACGGGGTACTACACCACCGTGATTTGCATGGCAGTTCCGATCCGGGCCGAGAAGAGTGGCTCGGCTCGATAAGTGCCGGGTTTACCCGGACCCGTTTACCTTTTCCGTGCATTTAATTTTCCAGTCCATCCCCGATGGCGGGAGGAAAATAATTATACACTCCTGTACAGGATGCGAATCGCTGATCCGGTGCTATCGGTGAGGAAAATCTTCTCCAACCAAAAAAACAAAAAAAATAGGAAAAAGAAAAGATAACATAAAAGGAAACTGTTGCGTCTTGGCAATCTGTTGCCATTTTCCCATCGAAGAAGAGTTGAATTGGAACAAAACACAAAAAAGAGGAAAAATCGAAATGAATAAACTTTGATCGCGCCTGTGGGAGGAAGAACCCACCCGGGCTGCAATAATTTCTCCTTCCGCGCATTAAAACTCTCAAATTAGACGTCTTCGTCCGGGGGCGTCGGGAGTTCAATTCCAGTCGATTCCGTTTTTGTTTGTTTGTTCCCTCCATCCTTAGGTTCACTCCCGGTAGCAACAGATTGTATCGGAAACCTAGCTACACCACAGCCGGGGGAGCATCAATTATAGAGCTTTCCGCTCCTTTCCGCTTTTCCCCGGAGCTTCCAGTGCTGCCAATACAGGGGAGTGAATGGAGGGAGACAAAAAAAGCCCAAAGTAATATCAATCCCAAGCGGGCGCTGGGTGGAAATATTTAAATTGCCACACGATGGGCAATGGGCCTTCAAGTACGCGGGAAAGAATGAAAAAAAAAAGAAAAGAGTGTGGACCACCATTTATCGGAGGGGGAAGTTAATGGGAAGAATGGAAAAAAAACAAATAATGGCAACCATAACCTTTGCGCTTTCTGGTGGTGTGTCGTATTTTGCAAAGTCGTACTTCGGCCGGGGGTTTTCCAGGGACCCCGGAATGTTGCTACTTCTCGCTAGAAAAGCAATAAGCATCTTTTACATCACACTACGAAGATTTGTAATGATTTTTCTTCCCCATCCCCCTCCCCAACCACCGCCCTTCCTCGGTGGGCCATTTTCCCATTTGGGCAAAATCGCCATTTTCTTAACTTTCCTCCAAAAAGTGGCAGAAAGAAAGGAAAAGTAATGACGAGCTAACAAGAGCATGGGGGCGGCACACCAGACCTTTTCCCGGTCGTTTTGTCATTTCCTCGTTAACGCGAGGGTGTGTGTGTGTGTGCGAATTTCCTGCATCCCCACGCACCTTCCCCCTTCCGGCTGTTTCAGTCCATTTTCATTTTCGCCTCAAACAGCATCTTTCCTTCATTTCCTGGGTTCCGGCTGTGGGGGTGGAACTCGAGGGTGGAATCAATGTTTGGCAGTCCCGTCCCCCTCCCCCCTCCTTCCCACCGCATTTAGAGAAGGGGGAATTTCACTTTCGTTTAATTAATTTCATTTCGGTTCGCGAAAGTGGATAAGCGAAGCCCGGGAACGAGCCGAACGCGTGCGTGCAGCCAACCCACGGAAAACAACCCACACGTGTGCTGCGCCGCGTTGCGTTGGGATAATTCAATTGCTAGAACAGCGCATCTCATCAGCATCTCGCCATCTGTTCGGGGCAACGGAGACGAAGGGCAGACGAACAAATTGAAGCCCAAAGGTGGAAAATGGGCGCGAACTTATCTCAGCATAAAGATATGAGTGCTGAGGGAGAAAAAGTCGCATGAAACCACCATGCCCGGGAAAACGTGCCCCCATGTTTCGTCACGCGGAAGTTGGGAGTAATTTTGGGGGTTTTTATTTCATTACTAGGTCCTTATGGAGGACATCGGTAATGAAAAACCCATCCCGCGTGACTTGTGTGGTACTTGTGTAAAGAGACAAAAAAAAAACCAGTTTACTTGAGTGGCTTGTTTTCCGTCGGAGGGCACGTTCCGCTTTTTCTCACCTGTTTAGGTGTGGTTCGCGGTGGTGGAAATTTCGGTTTGTTTTCTCTGTTACGGGATCTCTTCGCGACAGAGAGAGGGGACTTGTAAACCGCGTTGGGAAAAGGCAAATTTGATAATTTTCCAACAGCTTAGGAAAGGCCCGAAATGTTCGGATACCTTTCCGGAGGAGTAGATTAAACAGCAATGTCAACAATCCCTTTCTGCCGTTTATTTGACGCACACGTCGGAGAAAATGAAGAGAATTGGGAAGCCATCGCCATAACTGTTCCAGAGTGGAAAATAATGTTCTATCCACGCCTCGGTGCCCGAGCTTTTCAGCTTCTTCCCTCAGCGCCATTCTTATCGCTTCGATCGGCCAAGATCGTGTTTTCATAAGTGTGACAAATTACTATTACAAGCGCTTGGAGGGGCGACAAGGAGGGGACCGAGAGGGCGAGAGAGAGGGTGGGGTACGGTACCAACCGAACGAAATGGGAACCCGGAACGAATGGGGTTAGAAGCGATTATGTTTCCAGCGCGTTGTCGCCACCGACGGTGGTACCATGGTGCATGAATAATTATAAAACACTCAACAGGCAAAAGGCGTAGCAAAAGATATTACAACTGAGAAGGTTAATCATTTTTTTTTTTTTGGCGTGAAGTGTAAATTGACGGCATGAACAATTTTTCTAATGTTCTTTTTGCACATTTTGCGAGCAGATTTTGACGGATTGAGGAAAGGAAATAAAGAGGCAAAATTAAGACAAGGTTGTGTTGGATACTCCTCAGGTAATCGTGTTCCGAAAAACCAGTACAAAAAGTTTTCCATTTTCAACATGGTCGACATGGGTTCAAATCCCACAGGTTCCGTTCTTAAAATTGGATGTTAAAAAATGCTCTTTTCTAAACATGATGTAACACTGCTGAATGGTCTCGAGGCTATATAAGAGTTCGCCACGGGTGTTTGCAAAAGAAGTTTCCTTTTTCCAGCCCAGCAGGCGGCCTTGAGATGCTTGGAAAACCGTCCATTTTTGAAGAGGTTCAGCTGGCTCCTTTTTGTGCACACATTTGAAAAAGCCCGGAAAGATGCAAACGCCATCGACGACGGGAAGGGTTTTCCCGGCCGGAACGGATTGAAACTTTAGCCTCATTTTCCATCAAGAGGCGCATCATAGGGCAACCTGCGGAACCTGAGCTCTTGCGCTCCGTCCTTGAAGCGGATGAATGTGCATGCAGGTTGCACTTTAGTGCTGCTTGACTTTTCCACACAGACACACACGCACACACGCGCGCCAAGGACGCTGATGAGCCCTTGAAAAGATTAAGGTGCATGGTTGTTTTACGGCTTCTGGGGGGGTGTTTTTTTTTCTTCTTCTGAAACTTACGAGAAGCGAAATACATGTTACTGAAGGGCGACCTCGCACACTTTTGATACATTCAAATAATACACGGCACGAACACATACGAGGAATGTGTGCATGTGAAGGCCCGAGTGGAAGAGGATGTCTTTTTTTACATTTACCCCCACCAGCATCTTTAGATGATTTTCTTGACAAAAAAAGAAACGAATCGAGAATGGTGGGCTCGTTTTTCTTTGGACGGCAAGGAAAATCTCATCTAGTGCTACCGAGAAAGACGGTCCTGATGGGACTGACGGCACACACACATTAAACAACGCGCTCCTCTTGAGGGATTTTTTTTCTCTCATAAAGAGATGCCATCCAAAAGAGGGACCCTTAAGCTGTCCGGTTGTCACCGAGCAACAGCATTTTCCGCGCCTCCACTTTGCTGTCTTGCTGATTTCCATCACGACACATTATTTGCTAGAAAATTATTCCCACCCGGAGAAACGGGTGCGTGCTCTTGGGGGAATGAGAATGAAAAAAAACAACATTACGTCAGACACGGAAACGACTAGCGGAAAAAGGACGACACCAAGAAGAGAAACGGCATCTTACACAAGTGGGAAATGGAATGTTAAAAATGGCAGCCAAAGTGTGAGGAAAAAAGCTTGATTCAGTCATAGCGAAAGGATCATAAAGTGTGAGGGAAGAAAAAAAAATTAGTTCCACAGCTCTGGAATGGGTTGGTCCTGCCGGGGTCTTTCTGTCTTGGCTGGGTCTTGGGTGACGGAAACTTTCCATGCCAAGAGGTTTTCTTTTTTGCACACACTTCTTTCGCCGCCTGGCTACTTGAAATGTTTCCCGGTGCTTCTCGGCACTTTTCCTAGTAGTAAAAGTGTTTCCACTTTTTTCCCCGAGATTCCCCGCAGCTTGACTCGAGCGACACACTCGGTACCCCGCACCCACACCCACGCAGAGTGCCACTCGATCGATGGAAAGTAATTTTTCTTGCATCTTGTCACCATTACTTTCCACCGCCCAGCGCTTCCGGTTTTCCGACCGGCCGGGACGAATGGTCCGAGGAGGGGAGGGGGGGTGGGGGTGGTAGGGGGCTTTTCTGCCGACGAAAAGGACAACAGCGACCGTCCTCTCGAATGGAATGGTTTTCAATTTAGTAAGTTTTCCTGCCTTTTTATTACCGTCCGTTGGTTTGTGCGTTGACGGTGACGATGATGACGATGATGATGATGATGGTGGTGGAACGAAGTGTACGAGGATGGGGTGTGCACGAGGGTGGTGTGCCACTCACTTTCCCACGGATTAGATGTCGGTGTCCTTTGCTGAAGACTTGCTGCGTACCAGATCACTTGTTGGTTTAAACTTCGGTTATTTCTTTCCCTATTTCTCTCTCTCTCTTTCAATGGAAATTGAAGCTTGGAATGCTTGGAATGATGTCTTGCATGTAATTTGGTTGAGTTCTGGTCAGCATACTGGTTTCTTTTTCCTTACTCAGGGTAAAATTTCAGTTACCGTGAGGAAGTAACTCTGACAGAGAGAAGGCAGCTACTGAAAAACCATGTCGCCAGAAGGTACTCGATACGGAAACCGCATGGAAGAGTTAGGAAAACTCTAGCATTGCAGGTTGCAGTCTCCGCTTGTTCTACCGCAAAACCCACCTCCCTTTTCGGAGCATCGGAATTGCAAATGAAGGAAGGAAGGACTGCAGAAGCGATAAACGGCATCTGCAGGATTTGCGAGGATTTTATTGCACCTTCCTTCTTGACCACCGGAATTACATTGAGTTCGGCTTTGAAGCGGCAGAAACAGTAGAAGGATGGAAAGTTTAAATCCAGGTCTTTAAATTGCGTGGAAATTTAAGCAAGTTTGAAAAACCTTGTACTTGTAAAAACTATAAACTACTTAAAGTTGAGAGTAGATAGTTTGAGGCTCTAAGAGTTGGCTACCTTATTTAAAAAACTATATTTAATTCTTCTTTAAGAATAAATTATCTACATAGTTCTGGAAATTCAATTTTCTACCATAAAAGAGTAGGATTATTTATTGGTTCTAAGTAAACTACTGACTTCCTAATGTAAAACTCCTGCCTAGACACAGTTTTCCATTGCCATGGACATTGCCTACAGCACAGCCATAACGTTACACACCAACAAGTGTCAAGTGTGGCCAACAGGCCTTCCGTTGTCCTTAGTTTTCCTCTCACTCTCACTCGCTCTCGGGGAGTGATCTCGACAGTACAGTAGTGTCGGAAAAACAGTTCGCAATTCGGCGAATTCGTCGGAGCCCAAACGAATGGTGCGCCACTCAGTCAGTCGTCCTTCCGGGAAGATCCGGGCGGTCAAGTGCGTCCAGGAGACAAGTGTCTAGCGCCAGCAGCTATTGTTAACGGGTGTTGTTCCGCGGAGGGTTTTCCGGTGTTTTTTCTTCTTTTGTGGGTGAAAAAAACCCAACACAAAACACTTCAACCGTCGGACGTCACCGACGGTGGAAAATAAATAAATGAAAAATTCCCAAAACAAAGCCGGTAGACGAAAAATCACTGCAATCCCCGGGTGGGGGGATATGTGTCGGAGTTCCGTTAAGGGGACGTGGGCGAAGTGGCAAAAGTAAGGAGCGGTGCATGGAGTTTGGAAATGGTTACGTTCGGGCGCACCCAGCACAGTAAAAGGGAAACACAAACGCATTTCCACGGTGACGGGTTGTTTTTCCTTTTTTTTTTGTGTTTAGTGGAAGATAAAATGTGGAAATTTTGCACCACTTCGAGGTTTTGTGGAACCACCCTGTGGAATCGCAGACAGTCGAAGCGGTAAAGCTCGGACAAAAAAACTGAGAAAAAAAAAGTTCCGAATAGTTGAACACACCGTTCGAGAAAGTATGGAGAATTGAAAATTCCGCGCGAACCGGTCAGGAAAGTCGGTGTCATATGTGTGTGTGTGTGTGTGTGTGTGTGTGGCTGGGTTCATTCCCAGCACCCGTTCGGTCCGATCCGACACCGACACGCTTTTCCTAGTTCCACATCCGGACCAGACTCGGACGCCAGAGGCAACCGAAATGCCGAAAATGGTGAACCTCGCTGGACGGGAATGAAATACGGCGCGTTAAAGGGAATGTGGCGTGAAGAAACTCGGAAGCGGGGAAACGAAAAAAAACGAAAATAAACGGATGCGTCTCAAAATTCATAGACAAATTGTAGAGGCCCTCCATACAGGAACTGGAAGTTGAACTCCCAATATTCCGTACCTGGTTGACGATGGTGACGAGTGTCGGAAAATCTGGGCCACTTCCCCAAGCCGGTGGGGCACAATTAGAACGTGACCGTCCAACGTGGGGGGGGAATGCAATAAAAGTGCGATAAAACAAAATGAAACACAAAATCGAAACTCCCGGTTCCAACTCCCGGACCTTAGTAGGAACGCGAGAATGTCCACGGCGACCCTAACGGCACCAGCGCTGTGTTGTTGCTGCTGCGTGTCGGTCGTGTGTGCAACCCGGGGAAAATCGAAATTAATTGACCGCGCAATGACCACCGCTTCGCCCTCACCCTACCTTCTTCCGGAGGTTGAAAGTCTCGCGCGCGCGGAAACGCGTTGTGCAACGCGCAACCTCCATCCAAGAACCGAACAATCGCGCCAGCGGAACGGTTAATCGCCGTTCTTGCGCATTCTTGTGTGGAGGTAGAGCTGAGGGTTGCTGCTACTCCCCCACCCGGGGGACGGCCTCCCTCCACAATTTTCACCCTCCTTCTACACCCGCCATCGCACCCATTCACTAATAAAAATAAGTCGGCCATTCCGTTCGTCACGCTTTCCCGTTCTAACCTCACATTTAGTTTCTCGTGGTCATTTTGCTACTTTTCTATTCAACACGTTCACACCGTGAACTCCACCGTCCACCCGTGAACATATTTGTACCCATGGTCCATCATTCTTTTTTTTCTTGCGCTCTCTCCTTTTTTCTCTCTCTCTCTCTCTCGCTGTCTCTTCGCTGAACATATTCGCGCCAGTATTTTTTCCCCCCTTTTTGTTCAACAAATACGTTCCGTTGGTTCGTTCATTCTTGTCCATTCTTCCCTTTTGATCGGTTTGTTCAATTTTTCACGCTACTATCAATGTGTAAAATCGCCGTGTGTTAGTTTTCCACCTCTTTTGTTAATGTTGTTGAATCTTTTTTTTTTTAGTCGTTTTTGCACTCGTTTTGTGTTGTGTGTTTTTTTGAATCATTTTTATTTCACGAACTTATTTCATCTAGCCGCGTAATTTGTACCTCGTTTGCGATGTGCGCCGATAATGTTACACGTTGATAAACTCGTGCTGTTTGTACTGTTGGTCTTTTTAGAAAACAAAATTTATCCTGCGATCACTATTATTTTCACATTTGAGGATGAAGCTTTTTTCTAGTTTGTGCGGTTTTTTTTTTCGATTCATACTTCGTTTTTGTGCTCTTTTACTATGTTGGCTTAAATAGAGCAAATATCATTTGAAAAGAAAAACCTACCATTTGCGTATTTGCTGGAGGTGGTGGTGGTGGATGCAGAGGCATGGAAAGGTGCGATAGCAGATTAACAAAGTGTGCCCGTTAGAGTGGGAATTAAACAGGAAACGGGGGAATGCTCATGCTATGCTCGGTAAAAGTAAAGTCAATTGTTTGTACGGGAAAGGGGAGGGAGGGGAGGGGACGGGGGAGGGATAATTTCGCAACAGAATAAAAAACCCAAAAAACACAACAGTAACAAAAAAAAAGATAAGGATCCAGAAGGAACAGAGTCGCGCGGCTCTCACCGATGCTCGGGGAAAAAAAAAAAGAAAACCCGAACCGAGCTTGAAAGTGTGGCTGCTGCCTCGTTGGGGAAATTGGCTCACCGGTTGGCGCGCCGTTGCCCGGGACGGGGATAATCAGAGCACACATGGGTTTGGGAATGATTGGATTAGCCCGGGGGATCGTTCCCGGGAGACGCAGCGCGGGGTCGGGCCAGGGAAGGGGGTGTTGTGAGAGTGTGTTGCTGCTGCTAGTAATAGAACAGTTTTGATTAGCTTTCCACCACGGTGGTGGTGGTGGTGGTGCACCGGCTCGCGAAATAATTTCCCGCCCGGTAAATGGCACACGGTCCGGGAATGCTGGAATCGTAATCAGAACAACAGATGATCAAACTCAAACGAGATCATGCAGTTTATTTAGTTTTTTGGTTTTTTTTTTTCGTTCGCCGTTGGCTCTCTGGATGGTTTCGTTTGTATTGTTTTTGTTTCTGTGGTTTGGCTTTTCCGGGGCCGGCCCCCCACCGGCGGGCGCCACGGATTGAATTTTAATTCGATAACAGCTGTGAAACGAAGGCAAAGTTTGTTGGCTTCTGTAATTCCGTTCTAGGGGTGGGAAGGTGCTTGTTTTAACAGCAATAAGTTTCTAGTTCGAAAACCCCGGAAGCAGAGAAACCGTAGGGGGTGGATCACGGCATATGCTGTTTCGGTTCGGGGGTATTTGCACCAAAAGCGAACGAAACAGATTTAAAAAAAAAACCAAACAATTCCGAACTGATTTTTATTAGTTCTCCATTGGGGTGTTCTTTTTCAATTATTTTTGTTGAAAAACGAACGCTTCCTGCCAATGGAAAACTAATGTTTTTTACATTTAACAAACGACCCGAATGCTGCTTTTTAGCCGGAGGTTCGAATATATCCAGTCATGCAACAGCAAAAAAAAAAGGAAACAATAACTTGTAATTGCAGTTTCATCCTTGCAGAGAAAAAAGCAGTAACTCCACATAAACAAAAGTAACAAAACTATGAGAAGTAATTTTTTTGTATGTGTAACACACAATCAAGCTCATCTCCCTGCTCGGACACGTCCGCTGGCTACTTTTATTTGGTTTTTACCTCTTTATGAGCTGGATGGATGTAAAAAAAAAATGTCCATAAAATAACAAAGTACCGCTACTGCAAAAACGACAACAAAACGACAAAAAAACGTCGTTCGGACAAATAAATCCAGTAAGAAGGTGGTCGGAATACTGATTTGCTCTGCAAACGAACACATAAGAAAAGTACGTTATTGAGTTCTCGCCAAACTTCGCGGCCACAAATGAAACAGCACGATCGCGGATTGATATCGGAAGGGCCGGTGCGGGAGTACTGGGGGAGGGAGGGGTGGGAGCGAATATTTGCTTAAAAAAGTCACGTTTTGGTGTTTCTTAATACCGCCCCTTCCACCCTTCGGCCTGTGAAGAGGGATGGAATGAAAGAACGAGGGAAGCGCAAGAGCTGGAAGGTGCGACCACAACTCCAACTGGCAGGCTTCGCGCGGGACTTGCCAGCTGTATGATCGAGTTTGTAGGTCCACCCAGCAGCCACGGCGAGTGCCTGTGGGTAAGTGTTAGTGGTAGGGCCGACCGAGACATTCGCATTCGTCGCATCGCCGCCTCCGGCAGCGCGATTAATCATACATCGTCATCGCTAAACTATGCCAGCTTCAGGCTGCGGCTGCTGCCGAGTAGTCGCCTCGCGCGCGATCACCGTTGGCTCTGGGTGGTCGAAAAGGTGTGGATAAATACTTTCATGTACCGTGCATGGGCTTTGACCGGGGTGGACAACAGCACAAAATTAGCGCACTAGACACAGGTAGCACCCGTCGTCGTCGTCGTCGTGCCAGCGAGTTCTGTGCATCGGCGGTGATCGACGCGAGTCTGCGAGTCGTCGCGCCAAAAGTCTCACGAAGATGGAAAGCGGTTCCTGCTGAGCCAAGCAGAAAGAAACCTTTGCCCATGATGGTTGACCATCGGCACTGGGCTCTTGTCCGGTTAAGTCTATTTTTGATTCATCATAGCCTCTCGATCTCTCTCTGGACCTTTCATTCTCTTTCTCTCTCTGTGGTTCACGTTTGACTCCTCTAGATCGTGCGAGTGGCGCATTCCACGGTGCCCTCGAAAGTTTTCAATAACTCGTGGCCCCGTCGGTAGCGGTACCTTCCGTGCGGAGGGGAGGGGAAGAAAGGAAAGAACCGTCGCGGGTCCGGCCGGTCGGTCCGCCACACTATACTGGCTTGAACTTGAGAGTTAAGGCCGCAGCTTGTGTGCCCTTTTGGACCACCGATCGTTGTCGCAAAAGTGATCGGCACGAATACCGAATACGGGAAGCGAAGTATGCGAAATGTAGTTTGCACACTGCGGAGTACAAAAATGCAGACCACGACGGTGACGTCCGGCGAACTCGAAACCTTCTTCTCGGTATACCTTGCCGTCGAACGGTGGACTCTAAGGGGAACTCGGAGGTCTGTGCATTCCTTCTCCTCTCCTAGAGAGGAAGATTCCAATCGCCAAGTCCGAGTGTCCGCCAGACTCAAGCATTCGAAGCAGGCAGTGCGATGTGGAGTCATTAGCGACCTGCCGGCGGGCACTTTGTTGACGGTGTCGAGATGGGCCTATAGCGGCATTGGGCCGCTCGGTGTCAGAACCTACGACGCTGTGTATGCGGAACTGGTTTGCGTTGTGCTGTTGGATCGAGAAGCTTCGGCTGATTGGGCCCGATGTCGTGGTATCGTAGTGTTTCGTGGTGGTGCCGACAGATTCCTCTGGGGCACTCAGGGGAAAGGAGAACAACAAGTTGGCAAATAGCTGAAGAGTGGGGAGTTGGATACGCGAACCAGCCGTTCCATCTGCAAGTGATTGAACTTTGCAAGTCTCTTTTTGTAAGTCTCTTTCTTGCTCTGCTGCTGCTGTTGAGCGTAGAGTGGAGAGGCTTTGCCGTTTTTACATCGACTGAGAAAAAAAAAACAAAGGCAAAGTATGGATCCACTTCTTGAATTCTTTCTACATTGTTGCAGACAACTTTGTGTGGCCGTAGTTCCTGTGATGTTGATCAGGTTCATTGTAGAAGTTTGTTGAACTTAAGATAACAGCGTCGAAAAGCTTTCATTTGAAGTTTGGTAACCAAGTATGTAGCATTAGGCTTTGACACTCCAACAACATCAATTGTTGTACCTTTGTGCCAAAAATCTTCTGAACAAGCAGTGTTCTCTCCGGACATTAACGGAGGATAAAGACGGCCCGATTCGACGGCTTAACACGAAAATCTCGTTCCCTCTCCGTATGTGCAAAGTCCCCAGCGATTAGGCTACTTAACGGAGATACTTCCCGCAAAGCCCCGAAATCTCTGACCCGGGGGAGAAACACATCAGTGTGGCAGTGGCTTCCGATGAAACTCTGCTTTCCGCGAATCAATTCCCATCATGCGGCGTTAATCCTGCTCTCCGTTTTCGGGTGGGAAGTAATCACGATAAAAGAGCAACCGAAGCGTGTTGCCCCAAGGGAATCGGAGGCCTCTACACGATAAGATTAGCAGGTCGGCCTTTGTGGTGGCAGAGGTTGGCCTCTGTTAAAGAGACCACCAGTAGAGTCGAGACGGGTAGAAATCCCGCAGCTCTCCAACGATGCCTAATGTAATGCCGCGGAAATTGAGAAGATTGTCGTGATCAACGCATCGGTGTTGATCAGATAGTATCTTCGACGAGCGAACCTATTTAACTGTTCTCTTCGCCAGTTCCTGCATGCGCCGAACTCTGCCACTTGTTAGCAAGGGCTTTGTCCAGAACTGCACACGGACGAGCCTGCGAGTTGTTTGAAGTTGAAGGTTACCGGCGCTAATGAGGGCAGACGACAATGAACATCGATGGCCTGGCCGTAACGGAGAGAACACAACGGACCGTTTTCGTCTTCTGTTTAGACGTGACCATTAGCGTAAACGGTGCCGTGTAGAGCCTCCTTGGCGGCTAGCAGGTCGTTCGGCACACATTCGATGGCCACATCCCAGGAGGGGGCCAAGTAGAACCGGTTTTCATGTATAGAAAAGAAGACGACTGCAAGAGTCGAGTACATCCAGCGCCGATCTAGCCACGAGCAACGCGCGCCAAGATTGATGATTGATCCGACGAGCAGTAGAGAGTTGTTGGATGAGATCGTGCTTTCGCAGTGATCGATGAGTGAGTGATTGCACTTTGCTCCAACAGGCAATCTATCATCGCCAATTTCTAAATGTGTCGACACTCTTTCCAACGTTCCCAGGCATGCGGAATAATTGATATGTAATTTAATTTGCGATCCTGAATGAAAGAATGGTAGCACACTGGAGATTACAGACATTTCCCATTTTGATCGTAATGTTTTTGGGTAGCAAATTGTCCTGAGACTATCTTCGGAAAGTCGGCCAAGTTTCTGGATATTTTCTGTTTTTAGAAAACCTACACCAGAGAAAAGTGCGCAGCCGAGAGGCCGTGCTGGGGGACTTTAACACGAAAAACCATTTAACTCTTAATTAGGCGTCAACTTTTCGCACGGATTGTACAGGAAAAAGCAAGAGAGAATGAGAGAGAGAGAGAGAGAGAGAGAAAGAGAGAGAGAGAGAGAGAGAGAGACGCAGGGAGTGATGGAGGTGGAATTTTAAATTCAAATTGCGTCAAACACATTTTCCGCTGATGCAAAAGTGCATGGCAGTTTGCATTGGAGGACGTTTGGAGTTTTTGGAAATTAAAAACCCCCCAAAAAAAAGGGACCAAGTAGTGTGCATAATAAATAGGCCACACGTCAGCGGAAAGCGCACACACACACACATACTGGAACGAGAGACGGCGTGCGCAAACTGTGATGTGGTGTCATGTTTGCTTTTATTTTCTTTCGGCCAGGAAACTCGCAGGCCTTCGCAGCTGATTCGGGAGTTTTTGCCACACTCTATTCGGCCTCGAAATTCTCGGATTCGGACTCTCCACACGAACTCCGTCCATTTCTGCAGCGCGTTTTATGTTCCCGTGCGATGGTTCGATTTCGTTCTACTTCACAACGGCAGCAACAGTAGTTTTGGAATTTTTAGAATTTTTCCAACTTCGAACATTGTGCCACTGCCCTTTTCCCCGCTCCCTTAGCTACGGAAATAAGGGTCTTCATCGTTCCGCTGTTCCGTCCGACACTGTGCTTATGTTTTTGTTTCGTGACCATTTTTCTCCAACGTAATTTGAGCAACGTTATAGTGTAGGGGTCATGGCGAGCACTTCCACCGTTGAATTGTGTTCGGTATTGGCAGCTTTTCTTTTCGCAAGCATGACGGTTTTAAAGGTGACCGTTGCTCAGCGGAACTGAGGTTGTTAGGTTAAACGGTTTTCGTTACAGGTATTCGTTGTGGAAAATCGGAAAAAACCGGGCAAGTTAGTTGCATTTGAATGGTTTTTGAGTGGACCTGATACTATTTTTATAAATATGATTACAGCGTTTATATAATCAACTGTAATTGTGGCTTATTGTAGGCTTGATGATAAAGTTTATTTATTCATTTAACAAACGATGATGAAAAGATAAAATGGTTTGCAATAATGTGGTGCAATAAATTGATCATATGGAAAAGGTCAATTAACTTAATTTCGTAGATATCATTAGTACACTTTTTACACTTCTTTTTTTTTTAGGAAAAAGTTAAAAACTTGACTTTCCTTCATTGGGAAACGTATGGAAACTTGAAAGTCGCTAATGTCTAGAATAATAGAAGACGAATGGCATAACATTAACCGGAGATAATGTTAATTATCTTTCGAACTTATCTTGTTCTTCAGTTCATCTGTGCAAGTGTTCACCATGCTCTCTAAAGCTAATTAAGGCCATAGTGTGGCGAAACTTAATCACTCTTCTCTTCCGGTGTCACTCGATGGGTCAATTTGTTCCTCCGCTCCAACATGGTCGTGTTAAACCAGAAACCAGTTCTAAAGTGACACCAAGAACATGACCCGAAACAAGGAGAAAGCAAAAAAAAACAACGAAAAAAAAAGGAAAACCAACCCACGCACACACATACACCATTAGCGTTTGCCGTAATAGAGTGGATCCCTTTTATTGTGGTCCAAGTTTGGGTTTATTTCTCACCCGGCGGCATCGTGAAGGGAGGGTTTTCCTCGGGGTGAAATTTTTCACTGGAAAAGTTGTGGAAAAACTCATTCCCATTTCTTCTTCTCTTTTTCGCGATCTCTTCCTTCCAGCCTTTATCTTAGTGGGAAGACCTGGGGTGCGCGGGTGTTGATGTGTCGGGTGCCCCATTTCAATTTATTTCGGTTTAATCGCTGTGTCGCCGTCGAAGTCCCGGCGGCCGAGCGAGTAGGACTCTTTCGGCATGCTGGTGGGACTGCTGGGACTGCTGGGACTGCTGCTGCCTCGGGTTTCTAGTCCGTTCTTTTTATGACTTCCTTTCGATAATGACCACGGCAATGATGGTCGGTCCTTGCAGCGGGTTCTCTCTCCAGACCAGCCAGAGTTGGAGCTCCATTGAGGCCGGACGGTCCTAGCCCCGAGCGACCGTAGTGGTAATCGTCGCTCTTTCTAATGCCATAATTGCTTCGCGCCAGAGAATCGTTTGTACCTAATGTCCCAAACTTCCAAAGCCAAATGGTTCTTTTGCAAAAAAAAAGAAGGAAAAACCAAATAGCTTAGAGAAAGTCAATGCAGTTTGGCTACTTAAAATGGTTCCACTTTTTTCGTGACGTAATCATTCACGAAAAGCAGAAAAAATTTCTAAAAATATCCAAACAATCCTTTTAAAATACAAAAAAAAGCGGTACATTGGATAAATAGGCAAATAAAAGAACGTAAATGAAGAATTTAACCGAATACCACACGCAAACCATCTACAGCTTCTTCGCAGCTTCAACACTTTTCAACTGTTGATCTCTTCTCTCCGAAGCTCAACACATTCAACGAGTTAATTAGTTTGCCCAGTATCGTCATACCAACATGCTTTCATCGTTTTTACTTCCGGTTTCCAACGGATCCAAAAGTTCGCAGCTTCCCATCCAAAAGCTCGCAGATGCTTCTTCTAAGGCATGCGGAAGCAAACCCCGGAGAAGTTGTTCATTTCTTTAAACGGTGCCTGCTATCGTAGTTGCGTGCAGAAGAAACCGATCTTTCGCTGCATTTTTTTTTTCTTCTTCTCCTGTCTGCCCCAATATCCGGAACTGAAATAAAATCGGCGGTAGTTTATGCAAATCAGGTTCAACCTTCTCCCGCCAACGATGGCGGGGAAAAAGTGGAACTAAGGAATCGGCTTTTTTTCTGTTTTCTATTTATTTTGTAAAACTACTTCCTGTTGTTTCCTGTTCTTATTCAATCTTTTTCCGTCTTTCTCAAATTTTTTTCTTCGCAGACAGTGAACCAAAACCGAGCGCGGCCAACGATAGACTAATGAAAGAGCAGCACAACGAATGAGAAAAAAGGAAAAACAGAACGGAAAAGGAGAGAAATAGTAAAATGTTCATTTAAAACTCGTCCAAATGCCAAACCGCGAAAACGAAGGAGCACAAAAAAAAACAACAAATCACTCTGTGTGCGTGCGAGTGCGTGTGTATGTGTGTGTGAGTGGCGTTATCATACAGCGAAGGAATAGGAAAAACTAACAACCAACACTCGAGAAGCGGAAATACAACAATTTTATTTAAAGGAGGTGAGTGGAAAAAACAAATTCATTCGACTTTAGTTATCACAAACCAACACGGTTTGTAGTGGGGTGTATCTTAAGACCTTTTCTTTCCCTGCCGCGGCTACAGTGAGTGTTTTTCAACCGGGAGATGTTTGCGAACCTGGCTTGTATCGTTCCCTCAAACGTCTACTGGCCTACTTTTCTCTGAATGAATGAATTACAGAACGCGCCAACGAGCAATTTACAAGAATCGGATCACAGGCCGAAGAAGAGGCCGTCCGGCTTCATTTTCGTAAGACGCTGTGTAACCCTCGAAGGAGTGTGTGGGGTGGAAATTGCAATCAACCTGATTTGTAGAAAAATGCCCAGTTCACGGCGGCGTTGAAAGAAGAATTACCCCGGCATAGGGGGAGATCAATCTTGCACCTTGAATAGTGGCCGCCGAGGTATCGAGATGCGCTGAAGTCGCTGCTGGAAAAGCACGGCGTGGAAAAACTAATCGCGTACACTTGGCGCGCGGAAGGCATTCCTTCCCATCTCACACCTGTTCAATTACCGCACGTACTCGTACCCACTTTTTTTGGAAGCTCCCTCCAACTCCTACTGATGGGCAACGATTACCGGCCGGAGATGATTTTTCCAGCATGGTTGTGTGTGTGTGTGTGTCAGTGCCCTGGCGCTAGCGATTGAAGAAGATGATCGGTCGGTTCTTCAATGTTGTATGTGGAACGTACAGGCCGCGAAGCTATTCCGGACGATTCGTTCCACTCTCGATTCTCTACCCCGCTTGCCCGGCGGGGCTGCTTGACACACCGACCACAGACCTCAGACATCCGAAGGGTCCGATTCCGGATCGGTGGTATGTGATCGGCGGTATCCCGGGGTGGGGGTCTCTCCGGGGTCTCGGGAAGACCCACTTTTCGTCGAGTGGATCGCAGACCGCAAAGCGAACCGCCGGCCAGAGCTCCAGTGGCACACATTTGGAAGCCATTTCCTGGCACCTCCAGGCCCTATTTGTCTGCCCTTTGGCAGCTTCTTCGTCTCCGTCCTGTTTTCAAATACGGTTTTCTTTCTCTCTAGGGCGACTATCAGCGCCATCTAGGGAGGAAATATTTTGCAGCAGCATAGTCCACCAAGCGCCACCGATATTCCGCACGATTTTGCATCGAAAACTTGTTTCTTCTTCCAAATTTGCATACATTCAAGGTCCTCCAGCGTGTCAGATGCTTCGTGGCTTTGCGTGGCTCTGTTCCGCGGCCAGTCTACCATCATCTCCGGACGGAGAAGTAGTTTCGTGAATGCACGGTGCATCAGCGAGCGAACACCATACGAGAACAAACTGCTACCGCGACTGTAGTACAAGCAGGTTTGTTTCAGTTCTTGCTCGCTTTTTGCTGACTTCTTGCCAAGGAAACACCAACTTGCCCAGTCCGTTTCCGAGATGGTCGTCGCGAAAAAGCCTGGCGGGTGGAAAACTACCCAAAAAAAAAAAAAACTGAAAGCCTCCAAAGCACAACCGTGATAGAGTTCACGGTTGATCGATTGCTCGGTGGAATTGATTGGTTTGGTTCACTTCGTTCACCTTGAACTTTGCAGAAGGGGCCCAGTAAAGATGGCCGTCGGTTGGTTTCCTCGGCCGATGAACTGGCGATCGGTTTGTACGATCGCAATGCGAATTATCTTTTTTTCCCATGTAGTCGCATGGGAATTGATGGCTTCTACCAGTGTCCGTGCTGGTACACCTTCAGAGATCCTATCGGCAAAAGTATGCTGTGCTGATTAATTTTGCGCCAATTTTTCTCGCGTCATGACTCTAACACCAACCCGAGCATTTTCTCTGTCTTTCTTATTGTCGGTCTTAAAACATGTTATGACAGATCCACCCAAAGAAATACGGCCTAGCGAGACATGGTTCGAACATCTTTCTCGCTGCGCCGAGTTTGCACCACTCTGGTATGAAACTTTCGCTAGCCATGATTGTGCCGATAAACCATCGAGACTAGCCCTCGAACGACTCCTACTCCGACCACAACCGCTGCGCCTCTGGCCTGAGAAGAAACAGGTTTGCATGATTCGAACGAAGAAAAAGCAGGACCACTTCAAGTTGCTTCTCCAGTTAAATCTATCTGTGTGTGTGTGTGTGTGTGTGTGTGTGTGTGTGT
>JAOEFI010004597.1:0-11669 GCA_034621735.1 Anopheles plumbeus | reverse complement strand
GGGAATTATGAGGTACGACCCGGGAGTCTGGCTGATGGGCGCCGGAAGAGCTGATTAGAGGGTACCTTAGTTTATGCTAAGCAGCACATCACACACGCACACAATCGTAAGCACCGGTTGCCAGTTGGGCTCTCCCACGGGTTGTCATTAAAGATCAATCGGGTACAATTTGGGGAGGTTTTTTGTCGACCGGCGCGCAACACAGTTCTGGGTCTCGCTCGCTCGGGGGTGAGCGTCGAAGCGTGCGCCGGTTCCGAGGTGGTAGCAGCGAGAACTGCCAGTTTCTATCTACTCAGTCATGTGTGAATCCACCCTCATAATGATGGGGAATTATGAGTTTATTGCCCGTTCTATTGATGTCCGTTTCAATCTACAAAAGCATTGACAGTTGATGATTTTTTTTTACGGAGAGTTCTTTGAACCGTTTAGATCTGTCAAATAGTTGTAGAAGAACTCCACGAATTCTACCCATACGAATTCCTTGGGTTCGGTTTCTATTGTGAGCAGAACTAGAAGGAGACTGGATATTTTAAGGATGATCCCATAACATAACATACAATTCTTGTGCAAAACAGTCTCAAATTAAATGTATTGTAACCGTTTACTTTTGGGTATCTTTAGACGACTTAGGACATCATAGCGTTCACATTCAGGAACTCTTGATCTATAGGAGTACAGCAGTTATTTAATAAACAAAAATGAGCAAGGTTCCTTAATACTATCTGCCGCTGCGACAATCTCACTTAGAGACCATCCTAGTCACTTGGCTAGGAAAAGCCTTGAGAATTCCTGCACTAGAACCTGTCTACTCCTTACTATCTACCACATAACAACAACTCGGATCACACGGATTAGAAACCAGTTAGCAGATAACATAATGACCAATATCTTATTCACCAGCGTGTCCACAGACACGGACCTTGACTTAAGCCTGACTCCGTCGGTCACTGACCGGACCGGGCCGATTTCCCTTCAGTATCGCATTTTCCCCACCCCACCCGCTGTACCAGTGGTCCGAAGCTGTACACCGGCAGTTTATCGGTTCATTTGTGCCCAAAGGGGCAAGGCCGCGGTGCGCGACTCGCTAGACTAGCCGACGGCACTGACCAGCCCCACGCGGTTTTCTAGCGCGGTTTTCTAGGCCCAAAACGCGCGACCGCGCCCCTGACTTTCGCCTTCAGCCAATGCAACGGTGCCGCGGTGTGGATTTCTAGTCCGTTTCTCACTCGTTTGACGTGTGTTCGAACGAAACTCAAACACCTCGCTTGCGTGCGTGCTTTCTGTGCGCGCGCAAACTTTACACGTTTCGCCTACATAAAACTGCGGCAAAACTACAAATCGATCCGGATTGTTTGGATGGCGGGACGAAGTAAGTTGTTTGCCAGCTGCCAAACATTGTGTACGAAGATACAATAAAAAAAAAAACGAAAATTAGAAATGGAAACTGAAAAACAAATGCCTCCACCAAACTAAACTATGCGGGTCAGGGTTCCTGCCGTGTTGCGATCCTTCAGATTGTTTGCAGTTCGCCTGGTAAATTGATCGAGAAAGAAAAAAGCAACATTACACCGCTTTGCGGTGTTTTGTTATTTGGCACCCAGTTGTTTACAGACGATCGTTTGATCGGTTCATTGAAATGGAGAGAGAGAGAGAGGGAGACAGGTAGAGAGTCCCTGAGTAGATGGGTTTGTTTTGGAAAGTGCCCTCAGGTGAATGTAGGCCTCGCGTACATCTTGAACGCGCGTATCATAACTCCCCTTTTGTACACAACCGTTAAGTACGCGCCTGCTTGCTGAGTGTGTGGATTAATAGATCGCATGCTCACCTCGCCTGCCCTCTGTTGGCACAGGTTTTCATCAACCTAACACCAGCCAAGCAGCAAGTCCCCTCCAGTCGGTATAGTGTGGAGTCTGGTTTGCTGGTCAACTCCGCACGATTCGGTGCATGAACATTTAATTATTTATTTGCTTTGTGATGATGCGCCCCAAGCCCCAGTGTTCAGATTCCGAGAGGCGAGGTTTCCTGTGGCACGATCAATGATGTCCACATCCCATGCAACGGGGCGGACTACACTAACAAGACCACCGGAGGGAACAAGCACCGTCATCGGCAGCGATCCTCAAATCATAATGATCATCGTCGGCCCAAGTGCTGCGTGGTTTGGAACATCAAATTAATGCCGGGAGAACCTCAAACAAAACTAACCAGCGGGATCGCACCAGGCGGACATTATGCTCCCGCGCGACGACTCCGACTAATGAGGTCTCTCCATCTCTCACCCTCTTTCTGTGTAGGGGCGTTTTTCGTCGGAGCTTTCCTCCACAAGACTCCAACGAAAGACCTGACGGTTGGTGCGGTACCGACACCGGGTATGCATTATTTCATCAAGCTTGGCTGAGCGGCTGCTTGTGGAGCACGCAACCTTTGAGGGGTCTCACCGTCAAGCAGGGATGATGGATCACGGGAGAGCTGCGAAGAAGTGGGAAGAGATTTGAATACACAAGAACCACTAATGGTCGAAACTGTATAACAGCGCGATCCGTAAAAGGTTACCAACAAGATGGTCCGATTGATGGATATCTTTTCCCCAATTGAGTGATGAAAATTTGTAGTGCGCTTTCATCTTCCTTGTTTCCTCGTGTATTGACTCATGTTGTGTAGTAACTTAACATGCATTAACTCAAGTATCAGTGTATGTTTTTGTAATGTTATGCCCTTGTTTGTATTTTCTATGAGTTTACTGGTTTTTTATATTCTTCATACACGTTTTGGATATCTATTTCATTTAAAAAAATATGATATGTTCTGTAATTGTTGCCTTGATATAATCTTGTTTTCGTATTGGTTTGAAGCGTTTTTTTAAGCGTAACATTCTTTAAGTTACGAGATTCTAATCACTACTATTACTAACTACTAACGCTTTAAATTATCATTACAACCTAATTAAATTCACTTGGACCATTTTTTATCATTTTTAAAAAGAAAACAGCTGTCTTTAGTGTTGGCCGGTTGTAACAACACGTCAATAAAAAAAGACGTTCCAACATCTATTAATTATCTCTTCGTTCGTTCTGTTTTCTGCGTTTCTCCTTTCCCCTTTTTTTCCGCCCCCCAGACGCGTTTCCGCTTTTCCGTGTGCTGTGTGCACGGGAAATCACGCGTCTGCTTTGCATCGGCCGTTTCTCTAGTACTTGTGCACTTTGATGATACAAGCCAATTAACGCCCAAGTCCCCGACAGACCAGACCAGTTTCCGAGGCGCCACGGCTTGCGCAGACGCCTGCCTGCCGGATACGCGCGATGATTAGTTTAGCTTTTTTTTTTTCTCTTCTCGTTTCCTTTACCGATAGCGAGAAGGTGTCCTACCTTTGGCCCCGGGATCGGTGGGCCTTTAGGTTTTCTTCGCCGTTTTCCGACAGCTCGTTTTGATGGGATTTTCCGTTTCCTCCCGTCGGTGTGTGTGTTTTAGGGATGCTCGAGATGTGTAATTAGTTTCAGTTCAGCAGGCACCGCGGGCGGCGGCGGCGGCACGTTAATGGAGTGTTGTAGATAAAACTATTTCATTCGAATTCGATCGATGTAGCGGTGTGTATTAAATGTTTTTTTTTGTTTCATTTTCCACCGGGCTAACCGGGCTGAGAAAGCAGCTCGCTTAATCGATTGCATTCCCACATTCGTGCGGTTGATGAACGCTGGCGGAATGAATGATTTGCCTCATCGAACCTTTCGCCGGGCGGGGATTAGATTTGCATCAAGTCGAGAGTGAAGTGCAATGACTTCGGGAGCGATCGGGGGTTGAAAACCGTCGAGAAATTATCACTTTCAAGACTATCCATCCTTTCATCGAAGGCGACTGCTGGAAGCAGTTTTTTAAATTTTTGTTTAAATTATTTTTTTGACTGAATTTTCTATTCTATTGGTAGCTGTTAGTCGTGTGTGTATTTTTTTAATAGACACATACGAAGCCTTGTTTATAAACAACTCTGGTATTTGTTTGTGTTAACGCAACGTTCATCGGTTCTAAATTAAAAACACTCTTTGCAAATACATGGTAAATAATGCGAACCGATAAACACTTTAAACACTCCCCCATTCGCAAGATTTATTACATCAACAACAAAAATTATGTATGTAATTGAATTTGTGAGCACTTTTTCTCGACGTCTCACGCCATACCTTTTGGCCACCTTCTTCAATGCCTCTTCTAAAGTATCCTCGATTGGTTTCGTTTTAACGGTTCAATCCACTCGATTGCACATTTGGATGCGCTTCTACAAACAAACAGACAGTCGGACACAAACAGACACACACACACACACACACACACACACACACACACACACACCTTTCACTCTCCGCCAGCGAAAGGAATGCTGCTGCTACTGCCAGTCAACATTAAACTGGCGCCATGTTTTTACGCGCAACATTAGATCTCGTGCGAGATTGAGATAAGCTCGGTTTTTTGAGCTGTCGATGACGTTGATGAGGGTGAGTAGATGGTTGCTGCATGAGGTAGCATACCTTAAATCGTCCGTAAAGGCGCAGCCCTTTTATTTAGTGTTTCAGTTTGGTTGCGTTGCACCACTTCTCGTTAGAACGCACGCTTTCCGCAAAGGGGTTTCCGTTTCTGTTCGGTTTTATTTTCCCGATGAGAAGGGATGAACAACATTTGGGCACGCGTTGCGTTGCACCGATGACGCAAGGAGGAGGAGGAGGAGGAGGAGGAGGAGGAGGAAATCGTCTACGGCACGCATCGGTTTTTTTTTTTTGGTTAGTGGTTGGTTTTTCCCGAGGTTCTAGCATCTCCCAACCGTCCGGTGTTGGGTCGTGTTTTTTAAATGTTTTTACACGGACGACTCACTGAAGCCAATGTCACGTCGCACGCGGGTTGGTGCTTCCGTCTTGAGGAAAACCGAAAGGAAAAAGACCACCACGGACGCTCCCTGTGGAAGGGAAAAAGGGCGGTGAAGGTGGGAAAAACAAAACCACTAACCAACTTCCCTTTCACGAGTGGCAAACGTGTGCTCGAATAATCGGGATCCGGTATCGGTGTTTAAAACCGGTGTAGGTGTTGCTTTCCTGTAAGCTGGTGGTAGCGGGCTTGTTGTCGGCTGTTTGGGGTTGGTTAACAAGCTTACGTACGTGTGCTGAAGGTCGGCCGTTGTTTTTGAAACGCTTTACGTTCACATTTGCGTTGGCAGCTTGGTGATTGTTTAAAATTTAGTGTCACATAAACTTACGAGTAAACTATTTTTTTCCAAATGAAAGTAAACAACTGATTGGATAGTTAGCTTGTTCCCCTTTTGAACGCGTAACACTAGAAGTCGTGGCATTTGTTTGCAGGTTTTCGTTAGGTACCTTTTCCTAACAAGAGCTGGTCATTAAAAGGTCTAGTTGGAACATTGCTGGCTGATATCAAATAACTAATGGAACTACTCACTAGACTAGACACAAAACTAACATTCAGACCTCACATAGACTCCAACTCCATCGCAAAATTGATCTTCGGATAAAACTATTATATCAATTACTAAATAGAAGATCAAAGTTAAACATCCCAAGTAAACTACTCATATTAAAAAAAAATCTTAACGATACTCACATACGCATCTCATGTTTGGTGAAAATGCGCAAACACTCAAAAATATGGAATACAACGCAGAATTAGCGAAATTCTCAAAATGATGCTAAATCTACACTGAAGAACTTCAACGGAAAGATTACTAGAACTTGCTAGAAACATAAATGAGAGACTAATGTCTAAATCTTCACCCCTCGGTCATATCGAAGGAATGCCCCTCGAACTTGTTCGCCTATCAGCTGGTCTTTTGATCTTTAATTATATAAAAGGATAGATTTCCAAAGGGATTGATCATGTGATGATCATGAGAATTGTTTTCTCTTTTTCATTAAATTTCACTTTTTATGTTCGCTTGCTAATGATTTATTTCAAGTAACAACAATTTCTTATCACTTTTATTGCACAATATCGGGGAACCGCTGGGCCAGTAAAGAAAACCCTAACCCTTCCGACTTGCATAACATAATTGTTTCGTCTAGCGAATAATTGTAAAATTCATATAAGTCTACCACCCTCCCGGAGCATCTCCCAAACTAAAAGTGTTAAAAATAGGGGCTCGCCTACGGATATTAGTATTGGTCGTTTATGATACCGTCTCACCACGAGGAACTTTAGCCCCTGGGGGTGTGGTAAAACAATAAACCAAAATCCCGCAAAGCGCGCTCCTGAACTCCTACCGTGCGTGCGTTTTCCGTGAGAAGGAAAAAAAAAGAAGCACAGCACACAGACCGTCACACACCTTTCGGAAGCGTCTTCGGCTGTACTTTTCGCTCGCCGGGTTTTATTGCACATGCTGTGGCGTCTTCAAGATGACTGTCTTTTATTGACAGCCGCGACAGGCCATTCCGCTCCCCATAATTATGCAACGCGCTTCACACGGGGGTGTTGTTTTCTTTCGCGGGGGGGAGGTGGGTGAAAACGGTAACAAAACCAGCATCACTTTCTTCCATCGCCGGGTGTCCGGGTCTTCGGGGTGGCATTTTATTGCGCCCGCGACAAACCCACTAATGACTAATCGGGGCTGGGCGGGGGAGGGAAAGGGGGCATCCGACGGTGAGGTCCGATGATGCTAAACGGGGGAAAAATTAGTGGCAAAACCGTAGGGCACGTGTTCCTGGCAACGCTACCGTTCCTCGCTGTGGAGGTGTGTTGCCCGGTTAGCTTCATGTTCCTTTTTTTTTCTCTGTGTTTTCGTTGTTGTCATACGTTCGTCTTTTTGTCGCGTACTCCTCAGCCTCAGATATGCATGTTTTTTACTTGCGCTTCTCTCTATCTATCTCTCCGTCCGGCAACGACAACCATACTCAGCAGCCTGCGTCTTGGCACGGGACCTCACTCAAGATTACCATAACCTGTGCTAAATATCATCATCGTGCATTTACATAAAACCCACTCGACTGTCGGGTTACCTCACACCCCTGTCCTCTTAGTTCCCCGTTCCCAGGGGGTGGCGCTGAACCTCCCTAGCATCAAGCGCGGTTGTGGGAGAAGTTTACAGTTTCCTCAGACAAACACAGGACACACAAAAAAAAACGAAATACCGGTAGGCACAGTTTTCCATTTATTAAAACGGTCTCCTCCCGGCGGCTGGTGGACATTTTGCACGTTTGTGGTTTTTGTTTTTCATGTTTTGTCACTCTTCTTTTTTGTCGCGATGACACTTCCGTGATCGTCGGTTCGATGTGTCCGATCTCTAGCCCCGTCGTGGGGGCGCCTCCACCGGTGTTGCGTGGTTCCGTTCAAGTGACTCTCGGAGAGGGTGAAAATTGCTTTCGCTTTCTGTCCGACCGCGGTTCGACCGCCGGCGCCCGCGTTTGTAGTGTTGTGCTGTACGGTATGGGGTGAGACTTGTTTTTAGTGTGTGTCTTCAGCTAGTTTTCTTCTTTTTTTCCCCCTATCCTTGTCGGATTTCTCTCCAAATTCTCTCCAAGCGCCATGCGTGTCTCCGCTCGGGGTTTACATTTTATCTCCATTGGTTTTCATTTTCCTTTTTAATTTTTTGCACAATCCTATGCGTGCCTTTGTGTGCAGCAACGCATTGATCGGTTGCCATTTTTATGCGGCCATCAATTTTATACGCCTCACCACGGGCGGTGTTGCGCTAAGAGCAGAGCCTGCGAAATGCCCGGCATTGAAGTCATCGAATGTCGCGGGTTCGTGTCTAGACTGTGGGGATTGTGTCGGTTTGAAGAGTTTTTGTCGCTGTCTTCTATAAAAAGCGAAAAAGCCTTGTTTGCATGTCTTCCTGTTTTTTTGTTTTGTCACTTAAATTTCCGAAACCGATTTTCTCCATTCCTTTTTTTTTGTCTTCGTCTGTAAGAAATATAAAACCGGCGGCATTAATAGTAAATATCGTGAAAGAAATGGTGAATAAAACGGACCGACTAACGAAGCGACTACCGCTCTTGCCGCTACTATACTAACGAGATTGATTTTCCGTGTCGCCACCGTTGATGAGCCTGGTGACACTCAAGGGGGGGGGGGGGGAGGGTTGTTGTGTGGATAGGATTACTTGATAGTATAGTGTCGTGAGTCGCTGTCGTCCTGTTTTCCATATTAAATGATAATGACATTGCGATACGTTTCTTGTCCATTCTCTCTCTCTCTCTCTCTCTCCCTCTCTCTATTTCTCTCTTTCTCTCTCTCTGGCCAAGATTTACATACGCGAAAGCCACCAAAAACCTCTCGGCGTTGCGGAACCTTGGAATGTGGCGGTTTTTCACTCCTCCTCGTGCGTGCGTGTGGGTTTTTTTGGCTCCCCTTTTTGTGTGTGTGTGTGTGTGTGTGTGTATGTTGCAAATACGCAAACGATGCGCGACAAAGTGCCATTCGGGAACGACGTTTGCATATTGGCATATGTTGAAACGGATGTGCCGCCACAGTTACGCGCGCATAAGTTAAGCCTCGCCCCCCATCCCCCAACCCCAAAACTCGCCACCCCTCACGAGCCTAAAAAGATGTTGATCAACACGTCGACGACGACCACGACGATGATTGCTGATGGTGACGCAAATGTGCGGGCGCCCGGATCTTTTTTTTTTCTCTTCCCAATCCCGGCCGGTTTTTTTTCTTTTGTTCGTCCACTTTTCGCCTTCGGGTTTGGATCGTAAAGTTTTCCCTTTTTGTGGCGTGCGCGCGAACGTCTGCGAAATCACACCTACCCGTGCCAGACCGTTTTTCACGCCGCTTTAGTCAGTTGACCCACGGGAAGGTCAGAGACACTCCGTGACGGGGTCATGATGATCCGGACCGGGAGTTGCTGAAGTGACTCTTTGCCGCAATTGGTGCCATCGACGATTCGGTGCCATTCGACCGGACTGTTCGGAAAAAAAGGGTGCATAATGTTAGTTTCCACTCACGACCACCACCACCCGTTGGGCAGCAACAAACAGGGGTTGCAATTCGCTTTCAATTGAAACAGCATTTCGGTTTCGATTTCTGCTTTGCCTGTGTGCAAGGTTTCAAGGTTTTCTATGTTTAAAATATGTACCCTTCTTTCAGAAGACAACAGAAAAAAAAGGTGGGCGGTGTAGGACGGAATTCGGATACGTTGCAACACCACCGCCGCCCTCGGGCCTTTCGGCGTTCGGCAATTGAAGGTTAATCGCGTGTACGCGGCATCGACATGGCGGGCAATTGTTTGCTAATTATTTTCGTTCCTTTTCATGGTGATGGGTGGGTGGAAATTAAAATATATTTCCATCTGATCTCAAGCGACACGGTAGGGGACGGACACTCGTCGGTGCCCCCCCGGGTGGAGTTTTACCATTTCGCTATCCGTCACGGTCGGATTGAGAACTGCATCCGGGGTAGTCTTTATTTGGTTACCTTTGAGGGGTGGTTTGAGGTTTGAGGGGGTTGCTTTTTACTTTTGCCGTTTTGATAGTGACAATTTACATTCGGATCAAGATTTCGCCATTGTGTGCGAACGAGCTATGGCTGTGTTTTTTTTTTGAAACACTGTTTAATTGAAATAGTTTCAATGTTTTACTACGCATTCATTTTGCGGTACAAGGGCGCAATATCGAGGAGGATGAGGAGGAGGAGGAGGAGGAGGAGGAGGGAGGAGAAGGAAAAACCCGGGCACCTTACCCTTCAGAGGATGATAAAGCTTTAATAATAGTCTGTTCTGTTTTACATTTCTGTTTTGTGTGGGGAGATTTGCATTCCCCTGTGTTTTGGGTGACACAGATTCGGGCAATTGTTTTCCACTCTTGTATCTATTTTACGGTCAACCTAGTTGAAAGATTAATTAAATTTCAAACCACGATAGTGGCATAAGCGCAGTAAATGGATTAAGTGGAAACAAATAACATGAAAGTGAAAAGGGGAAATAAATCAAAACCTAACATTTTGAGGAAAAAAAAAACACTTAAAGCTAATGAAAAAACTGAAAAGTACAAAACTTAATTATAAAGAATAAATTAAAAACAAGGAAACAGAAGAACGCAGAACAAATGACTTGAACTATGTCAATCGGCTTGTGCCAAAAAAAGATTCCCCGTTCTGTGTTTATGATTTTCCGAGTGATCCCATTCGGTGCATAGGTAGGTGCTAAGTTTTTCACCCACATCGCACCGCACCGGAAAACTTTCCCCCGGCGAGTACGCACTCACACATCGCACACCGCTTCCGTCAGTTCCGGTCTGGTTATGGTGACCGTTTTATTCATTTTCGCTGCATTTCGATCGCCCGGCACTACTCCCCTACCGGTGTCCGATCCGGTGACCGGAACCTCGAATGGCCCGGAACACAAACACACACACACACACACGATCGACATACGATCGAGGCGGCGGTGCGTGGCGATGTTGTGGTAGTTAATCGCTCCCCCCAAAGGCACCGCTCGGGGAAATGGGGAAGCACTAGCGCAGCGCGTACGCATGGCTTAATTAAAAATGCACCCTTGATTTGCTCCACTGTTGTGTTTTTCCTTCCCCCTCCCTCTGTCCCACCTCCCCGGGGGGGGGGGGGGCTTTGACAAGTGGCAAATGGTAGTGCCGACGTGTTGTTATCGGCCAATCATCTTAATTACGGTGGAAACTGTCAATAGGTGGCCACCGTCGGATTCCGGTTCAATTGGGTGGTGGGGAAGGGTTTGTTCCCTGAGGAGTGGCCCCCCCTCGGGGAAGGGCAGAAAAGCGGAGAAAGAAAACACCATTTTCACTTCACGAACCGGCGCTAATTGATCGTCGCTTTCGCCAGTAGAGTGTTGCTAGATGGGGTGGCAAGCATTATTCGAGCAGTTTGAGTTTGACATTTGACGATTATCGCTGCCAAACTGCAGGAAAAGCAAAATAGTCTTAATTCGTCCTGATGTTGCAAACAAACAACACCTTGACGGCGAATATAAATCTTGGCCGCAGTTAACAGTCGATTTCCACACCTCCGCTGGGTCTGGCAAAAAAAAAAAACCACCGTACCATCCATTTTCGAGCAGCACAACAGATGGATGACAGATTGACCTTTGAACGTTGCGAAGGCACTCCTCCGCGCTTTGGCAAATTGTTTGTTGAGGTTCGATCTGTGGTTTTTTTTTTGCTAGCATTAACTTCTACATTAAATCCGAGAGACTTACGGCACCAAGTTGAAGAAGGACCTGGTCTGTAGGGTGCGATACTGGTAGATACCTACTGTGGGTCTTTTGATTCCGATCGTCAGTGATGCTACGCCGTTGAAGATTCGCGAGCTAGGGGCAACCGTGGAAGTGATGTTTTGCGGTTGATTCAATAGTTTCCTTCGCAATCTGTTCGCAAAGTTTTAAGACCCTGGCCAATCACCGGTAGAGTGTGTTGGATGTGAAGTGCGGAAATATAATTAAATATCCACCTTCGAAGGGTTCGTGTTTGTGTTTTTCTTCACTTCTCTGCTCTTTTCGACAATCAGCGAGCGAAGATTAAGACCTTGCGTTGGGGGTGCCGGCGCGTTCTCCATCTGCAGCATCTCAGTTGTGTCACGAAGCGCGGTCCGTTTACCACGCCAGACGAGACGAGGTGTTGGTGACTGGCGCGATCAGCCATGGGAAGCAACCAGTTGCCGCAAACTTCATGAACACTTCTTCGGATCGTTCGTTTTTATTGTTTCCAGCG
>JAOEFI010004553.1:3869-29263 GCA_034621735.1 Anopheles plumbeus | reverse complement strand
TAACGCACTTTACTTTTATGGGAGATGGTTCTATTTCGGGGTTGATGAAATATTTACCAGTTGGTGCCCGTTAGCTCAAGTCAATCATTCCACTTTGGCTTCATGGCTTACAACGTCAGAGGGAGTCCTCGGCCAAATGGTGGTTTCGGTTGGTGGAAGGCAAAAGACAAAAGACTGTTCATTAAAATTTAACAGCTCTATTTTCTCAATTGTTCCTCTCAAAAGTGTATTGTTTAGAATTGTCAATTGATGAAAAGATTGTAAATTGATGAAGGTTTCAATGTGGGCATTCTAAATGTTTTATTTTGTTTACAATGACCTCCTAAACTGTTCAGCTCCTACCCCTGCTTATCCTTATGAAGTAATAGTCTTCCTGCTAAATATTGAACAATGTTAACTATTTTTGTAAATTGTTATTATAAATAGCTTGAGTTTATATTCATTTCCACATAAATTTCCATTCATAAATATCGTTCATAAGACGGATAAGATCTCTACTACTAGTTTGTGCTGTGCTATCAACCGTACTTCAATCTGTAGATAACTTCACTCCATCGAGGATTGTCAAAGTAGATTGAATTGCCGTTGGGAAATAATGTGGCCAACCGATTGGGTATTATATCCCGAAACCGAACAAGGACCATCCCAATTGGAGGAAAATTCATTCAATTGTGTAGCTTTTCATTTTCAATTCCACCCCCTCTTTGTGGTGTGTGTGTGTGTGTGTGTGTGCCTTGACAGCTCTTATTATCATTCATTTTCACTTTCCCTTTTTTATTTCTTCTTCACGCTACCGAGGCAGTAGTAGTAGTAGTGGTCCACCAACTCGGGTCCATCTCGAGGATATTGCTCCATTTGATTCAATCTTCGGTGACAATCAGGATCACAGGACGATGGTGGTCGCCCGGGCTCGGCACATTGCAACACAATCCCACAATCTGGAATTGCTTCGTGGTCCGTTGCTTTCCCACTCTTCGCACCCCGTCCCACCATCCTTGTGCGACACCAGACCAGAAGCTCCACACTGAAGCCCGGAGGAAGTTACCTAATCGAGTGCGCTGCGCAAACAACGAGCGTAACAAAGTGGCCAAGTGGGTTCGGGTTGCATGAATAACGACGACGTGGCGGGGGCTTATTTTTCTGTCCTCCCCCTACTGTCCCCGGCCGTCCCGTTGGTCCGGTGGGTAATGTTTGGTCAACAACTTTTGCTATTTACCAGCACATCATTGCTCGGTAGACGGTGGGGGTGGGGTTACTGTGGAAAAGGTTGTCCCAAGCCCTAGACTCAATTATGGCGTTGTTACTCCAATGGTGTCCCCATCTGCAGCAGAACATCAGGCATCAAAGTTTTCTGCGGGAAGGGGCGGTGATGTATCCTTTGCCCCGTTTGCCCCGTTTTGCCTTCGCAAGCATTACTCTTCATTTGCAGATCCATGCCATTCAAAGCATGAGTGCCTACTTACGACGGAAAGGACGCCACAAATAAGGTTCGCTCGTCGACGGTCTGCAGATAGCTACTGTACAGTCTCATCGAGATCCTTGCCGCCCGTTTGGGGACGGACTCGTGAAGCTGTGCGTACAGTAAATTACGACACAAGAGCGGCAGGACTAAGAGGGCATATGGCCAGCTCTCTCTGATTACCGGTTGCGCGCACCCAAGACGTCGCCGTGATCGCAGTGTCCTGCTGGTGGGTATCTGTCCCAAGGAGAGAGGAGTCTGATCTGACGGTAGTGCCCCATTCGTAAAGGACCGGAGCCGTCGTTAGGAGAGTGATGAATAGAAATTTTGCAACAAAGGACGAACATAAGTACATGGCCCTTCTTTTGCCCGTTCGCGGATTCTCCCGATCTCCACCCAAAAAAGTGTCCACCATTTCGAGCGGTCGAGAGTCGGCAGTAACAATCATCTTTAACGTTTACACTGCACGGTGCGGTAGGGGCGAGAAAGCAAGAAGGAGAGCGAGCGTGTAACAAGTCCGGCCGGAGTACTGCCATACGTTTGGAGAACTTTATCAAAGCGAAAATCCATCAAGGATCAGCAAAGCATGAGTAGATTTTGGAACCTTTTTTTTTAGCTGGACATTTGCCTAATGTTGGATCATTGTAAGATGAGTTGAGCAATCAAACAACTACACTCGCTTCATAATTATAGCATAGTTCTCATTCAACAGTGAATTGTTCGACGATGAAGTAAACCATAGCACAGGATGGTTTTTATAATCAACCGATTAAAGGACATTATGTTATTTTTTTGTTTGGGATGGATTGAGATTTTTCTTCAGTCAAGCCATGATTTTAGGGTGGTTCGACCTTTATAGGACCTTGGGGACATCTAAATATATGAAATTGGGTACGTGCTTTCTCGTCCCCTTCTTCGGAGACACAACATAACAAAGCCACGTGCAGAATACTTTGAAGAAAATCAAGCAAAGCACACAACAATTTTAAAGAGAAGAAATTTTCACATGATCCGAACAGAACTAAGGAACGATAAAGTCATGCATTTGTCGATACGTGGACACCGTCGTGCCGCTGCTTCGTTGGATCGGTTGGTGGTTTGGATAGAGAATACATTTCATGTAATAAAAATAAACACAAAGCGACAACTGATCAAACCCAGTGTGTAGCGGTGTAAGCACTTTGATGATTTAACAGAAGATCGTGTTTAGTGCCGTTTGTCACGTATGCAGACAGATGATCTTGTTTACAACAAGATTGTCATCTCTTTCCGAAATTATAATGGCATTAGCTTATGTTCGTCTCTTATTATAAATAATTGTCGAATTTTGTATAACAATGGAAGGGATTAAAAAAGCAATTCGTAGAAAAAAACTGTGACATTCTGAAACACAATTAAACATAAACATGCACATCATGCAATCAGCAACATCCCAAATAAATAGTTGTGCTCATGTATGGTATGTATGTAGGTAACTGGAAGTAAGGCAAATTTATTTCCTCGTGTGAATTTCCTTTGTCGACAGAGAGATAGCGAGAGAGAGAGAGAGAGAGAGAGAAAGAGAGAAATTAAAACAGTCTGCCAAAAAGTGCGTACATAAAACATCATGCACCAATGTATGCGCCCTCCAATAACGCCATCCAATTAAACGCGCACAGGGATGCGCGCATTCACAGCAAACACTAATGGGTTCTCAGCCACAACATCAATTGCCGGTATTAATGGGAATGCTTACAACGCGCCAGCAGAGGCAACAGCCAAAAAAGGGGCAAACAGCAAACAAAATAGCACCAACATTACTCCGCGAGCCCCAAATGCCGAGGCGAATTTATCCGAAAATAATGCACCGTCCTTTTCACATCGGTCCCGAGGGGAGGGGGAGGAGGCGGAGTCGCTCGATTTGCGACGTGAACGCCAGTAACATTAATTTGCATCAGGTGTGGCTGTACCGGCCTGTTGTTGTTGTTGTGTGTTTCGGTGCAGTAATAATTGTATGTGCCCAGCCCAGAAAACTAGTTGAAACATTAAACATTAATACCAACAGTTACGGTGGTTGCTTTTCTCGCATCTTCTTTGTTTGTCCCGTTTTTCTTCATTCATTGCCATGTGCATTGGCAGCTTGGGATAAACTTTGCGATGAAAATGGTAAAAAATATACAATAAAGGGGAATTGAAATGTGGTTTTCCACAGCGCCTTTATAGTTGGTTTTGGAATGTTTGATCTGGTTTCACAAAATGTTTGGCAGCTGTTTGCAAAATTTCAAAACCAAAAAATTCATTGAGTAACACTTGTTAATTTTTAAAACTTACTATAAATATTAATATCTGGCGCTTTTGGAAATGCTTTGTGCAAATGTTACTGCTTGCTTTTGCTGATAACTTTTCCACTTCATTTTAAGCTCCCCTTTCGATGGATAAAAGTAAGCGAATTCTTCAGGATAGCGCAACCATCACGCGGCCATCGGTGGTGAACCAGCTTCAAACATTCATCCAGTACACACACACACCGTGGAAATTAACCCCACCCTGCCCGGGTAAGCTCTCCCGCCGGATTCGGTTTGTTCCCATCTCTCGTTGACCTCCTTTTCTGCGATGCTGATGCGATCGTATCGCGCCGTTGTTGTTGTCGTGGCGCTGGAGAAGTAAATTTCTCGCCCCGCGGAGTGCATTCGTCGACGCTCGGGTGGTGGAGGGACTCGCGGACCGTGGCAGCCCACCCAATCACCCAATAACACTACACGACAAACGCCGTGTTACTGGAAGGTTCATTGCTTTCATTTCGGACCGGCGGTGTCACGGAGGACTTCGCCGAAGCCCGTGTCTCGATCGAAAGCGGTGGTTGAGAAGAAGAAGGAAAAGAAACGGCCAGGATCTGCACCAGGACCCGGTAGAGGACGACCTCTTTTCTGTGCGCTGTGTGGGAGAGAAGGCGCTTCTTGGGGATGTCCTAGTTTTGAGTTGTGAAAGTGAGTCCATGTCCCACCGGCCCCTGGCCCGACCAGCAGGAGCTGTTCCAATTGAAGCGTGGAACACGCCACCGGCACAAGGGGATCATAAAAAACCGACCCCGTTGTACAACGGCATCATCGTCGTCATCGCCGTCGTCGTTGTCGTTGTTGGTGCGGTATCGCCAGACCGTCGGACACGGGCACAACGGGCAATGAAGAGATACGAAGAAAGTTTGCCACTTGGCGGTCCGGTGTCCTCATTTTCTGTTTCAACTTCGAACTCCGAAACGATCCCTGAAACTGCTCAGGATCGAACGCGAAGGAGCAAAGGAGCAAGGATGGCGTTCGTCATTGTCCTGCATTCGGGTGAAGGACAACCCCGTGCCACCGGGGGCGCACGTGCGCGCAGGATCGTTGAACTAATTAAAGTGGGTGGTTCGAATGCCAAAAGGACCATTCTCTCACCCACTGGACACACTGATTGAATCTCATTTCGGGAAGGAAAATTATTACCACACGTTTATATCTTTGACTCCATCGGGTTTTCCATACTGCTGGAAGAATATTGGATTCGATGTTTGACCCTCTTTCCAGTTAGCTAGTTATTTAATTTGTATAGGACAACAGTTTAGTAAATAGACTGACACAAAGTTCGAATGAACGGGAACATCATTGAATGGCAAAAACATTTTAGAAAATTTTGTATAACAGCTTTTCGACAAATTCAAGAGTCGAATAAATGCCAAAATTCATATATAATTATAAATTAAAAGCATTCAACTAACCGTACTTTTCATATTATAGATATGAAGCTAGCTAGAGCACAACATTGACACAAAGACGTAACTAGGTTCTTCTAGTAAACGACATCTTTTTTAAATTTCAGTAGCTTAATATATTATGAGACGCGGTCTCAGAGGCTAGTTTAGAACTAATCAACCTCTGGTGACACACTAAACTTTTCCAACTTGGACTAAACTTCGCTAACACAAGCGGACTTCCCTCAATGGATGAGAAAGGCCCTAGAAAGGCATCATGTTTATGTGAGAAGGGAATGAAGCAGTTGACACATTCGAAAAGAAAAAAAACGAGTTACAATTTACTACCAACATTGCCGTGTAACGTTAACCGGGGGCACTTCCCCGTGCAGTGAAGTGAAGTGAATAATTTGCACTTTCAAAATAAAAAGAAAACACACATAAACACATCTCTCCATTTGTCGTGTCAACCACCATACAATTAATTCTAATGAATTGAAAGATAGGAATGTCTATTGCAATTCCCAGCCTGGCCCATCGCTGGCCGCCAGCCACACTGCCCGGACCACGGTCCTACGCAGTAGTGTCGTCCGATTCCGCTTCCATGAGATTTTCTTCCATTCCCATTCCCGACTTCAAAGACTTTCCACCTTACTTTTTCCCTCCCGCTTGCAAACGGTCTACGTCCGGTTGGCAAAAAAAAAACCGCAGAAACTATTTCCACTGGTTTCAAATGTGTTTACCTTCCACACACACTCCACACTCCGTTCTTTTCGTTCCCGCTTTTGCGTACTCCAGAAGCACGTGAGTTTTGCTGGCGATTTTCCCGTTTTCCGGAGTTCCGTGCGTGGCGTGCTGCGCTAGCCCCGCCAGACGTTTGTGTTTGTGTGAAACTTGGTGAAGGAAACTTGTGAACCATGATAGAGAAAAAAAACTTGGAAAAATACGACCGAAGCTACGGCGTAGAGAGAAAATGCCTTCAGCACTGCACCGAGCATGATGGTGCAACATGTCGCATCGGTGTGTTCCTGGAAGCTGATGTAACTGCCGCCCGGAGTCCATATTTCGTGCCGTGCCACCGACCATATCCCGCCTTCCCACCACCCCCGTCACCTGATGAGGAAGCTGGTTAGGGTCGGAAAGATGAGCTTACTATGATATGCATATTGAGACGACAAGACCCAGGAGGAAGCAGGTCCTGGTTCACGGTGCTTCTTCTACCCAGCTTGCACACATTCAGGCCACACACACACACACACACACCGCTGGTGCCATATGTTTCGTACACCGGGAAACTGTGGTTCGGGTTTTGTGATGAGAAGCGCCTTCCTTCTGCATCGCCAGATCTAAGCCCCGAAATGTTTCTTACCCATGGTATGGCGCAATGGTGGTCCCTCACTTGGCGTGAACAATATCCCGTGACCTGATCGTTTTGCTCTAATAATGCTCAACGGCGATTTTCGCCCGACGACGACGGCTTAGCAATGGGGGAGTTCCACCAGGTTCGGAGGTGCTACAGCCCCAAAGGACCGTAAGCTGGTAGCCCTTTTCACGGCGAGAAGAGATGCTTGCCGCCGGTGAAGTTATATCGGTTCGACACCGGTTCAAGTGTGTGGATCCACAGACACCTTGTATGTGTGCAAGGGTCCCGCGGTTTGACTGTGTGCCCGAAGTGGCTGCTCACGCATCTCCGTCCACGTCCGGTGGGAAAAACGTGCAACTGCTGCTGATGAGGATTATTTATGGTAATGTGTGTCGTCGCCTGGCGGAGAAGAGTCCGCACTCGCTGGCAGTGAACGACAAGAGCGGGACCGTTTTTTTTTTGCGGCGAGACCCCCGAGACACTAGCCGGGCGTCTTCGGTAGCAGCATGCCGAGACTGGAGTGCTCTCGAACATCGTTTTCGATGCCATAGAATGTCACCAATGTGCTTTTGATGATAGCAAATCTGCATTCTAATATCGCAACGGGAAACCCGAGGGCACAGATTTGTTGTGTACTTGTGTATGTGATTCGCTGGCAGAGTGTAACAAGGGTAGGAATGAAGGTTTTCTAGGGACCAGGTCCATTGTAAAGCAAGTAGCACCGTTGTTTTCCACTTTCGAGGCGCACGCGAGCTAGTTCCTGGGTGGTTCGGAGTGAAATGAAAATCCCGGGGACCCGTTGGACACCGTGTTGCACTTTCACCATATCTTCATTATCGCTGCCAGTGTGGCAGTCCAGCAGATGTTGGAAAGGATAATTATCATTTCCTCATCACGTCAACAAAAGGACGAACATTTTTAATTTTAAATTTTCATTTTTTTTGCAGGCGATGAAATATAAGACCAAGTGAGCAAACAAAACGACAAATTATACTAAACATTTACAATGAACTATTGTTTGTTGCTTGCTATTGTTGTACAAAAGATTGTAGTGTGAAAGTCCCGAAAATTTGCTAAAAAGAAATAGATCTAGTTGATACTTTTGTATTAAATTGTTGATTGTATTAAATAAAACTTAGTTGAAATAGATTTCGTTTCGTTTCAAGAAAATTTGATACTTTCAGCATAAGAAGGAGTTTTCTTTATGTTTATATTTATTAAGTAAGAGTATTAAAGCTCAAATAACGATGAGCCAGATTTGTGTTGTGTGAAAGTGTGAAACTCCCAACTAATCATTCCCTTTCTTTGCTACGCTTTCGCAAACGCTTCCACCAGTACCGATAAAAATGGAAATAAAATAAAAAAGCTCCGATCGCCGGAGGAAAAACCCATAAACAATTATTTACTTCGGATGTTTTTGCAAAACGCAGCTTACCACACCCCACACACGTCCGCACGTTTCACGGCGAGCCGGAAAAAGGCTCCACAGCTCCCCGACAGTCATAAATCTGTTGTCGTCGGAAGTGGGTGGATGTATGTACATATATATATTTTTTTTTCCTTTTCCACCTGATACTTCCCCGAGGACTCCCCCCCCCCCCGCCTCGGTTCCCTCCGGGAGCCGCACTTCACATGAGGCGGCACCCAGCGGCAGTCGGACTGGCTTCCGTTTCCTTTGATCTCGATCGCTCGGGCGGCTCGTGGCGGACATATGGTGTCTCTCACGACGGGAAAAACCGTGCGGCATTGGCGTCATACGGGGAAATATGAAGTAAGGGCAAAGCAACAAGCAACGGCACACTCCCCCCACGAGTGCGAAGATAAGCCAACATATCTATGTTATCTTTCGCGCCCTGCGGGTGGTGGGAGGGAAAATTGAGCGAGTTTGGTTCTTCCCGCTTTTGGGTTTTCCGAGGCAACATTCCTGAACAGTGGATGCCTTGGTGTTTGGTGGTGGTGTAACGAGTGTAATGGAACGCAAAAAACAAAAAACAAGTTTCATTTAACACTTTGGAGCCCCACGCGCTCAATTTGCCAGCGTGTGTTGTCTCATGCCACAATCGGATCCGCTGAATTCACGGACAGTCGACAGGATGTGATTTTTCCTCGACAGCAACACCGTTTTATTATTCTCAGTTTTTATTCACCAGAAGAGGACTGTAAGCACTCTAACGTGTGTGTGTGTGTGTTTCAAGCGGAAGCTTAAAAAGCAAGCGTGCAAGGACATGGACTAAAAACCAGAATGTACAACTGGCAGACCAAAAAAAAAAAAAGTAATCGCGCCACGAAAGCCTCCTCGTTTGCCAACGCGTACGAAATGGAAAGCTGGAAGGCGAACGATGGTCTGTAAATGTCTCGCATTGTCACCCACCCCCTGGCAAGTATCACCACATTTTGAAGGGAAGTGATATTTGTATGAAGGAATGAGCAAAAACAAAACAAAAATGGTGACACACAGAAGTGGAAGATGGGAATGTGGCCATGGAACAAAGCGAAAAAATAAACGACGAGCCACCAGACACCACTTTATGTAAATCCGAATGTTATAAGCCTCTGTTCGCTCTGTCGCTATTTGATGGCCCACGGCCCCACCGAGAGGAAACCGGCGCCTACTAAACCACATCTGCCGACCACAAATCTTCGTCGGTCGCATGGAGTCCTTTTCAGTCAGTGTTTTATCAGCATAATCTGTGCGATGTTTTGAATCAGGATGTTTGTTGAAGAGACGCTTATCATATCGACTGAGGTTTTTTTCTATTTTATCAAGAGTAGAGAAGTACAGTACATTATGGGTCGAGCATTGTGCACATCTTCCTCACTTTCCTCCTAGTTACCCTAGTTGTATTTGGGTCATTCAATAAGTAACGAAACAAATTTATGTAGCTTCAAAATTTGCCATTAAATCAGTACGCAATTTGGACTTTTCAAAATAATCCGGGCCGAACTCTACCCTACCCTTCTTAGCCCCTGTCATAAAAGCTTGTGGTTTTTGGATGCTATCGGATCTAAGGTCCCAGTTTAATTTTGACTTCTTCGTTAGAACTGAATCTTTAGCTGGATGAATCTTCCTTCATTTGACATATTATACTGATAAAAATCTAATCACTGCACATTGTTCTTCAACGGTGCAACTTTCGAATAAAGTCATAGTCCACGAAATTGCTCTTAAATCAAATATTGATGAATTTATTGTTTGGCCTTCAACAATTTGAACAAATTCTTATTGAAAAACTCTTGTTGTATTCCTTTTTGTTGGGAGTAGTTTAAACCCAACTCAAATGGTACGAGCAACAGAGTTCAATCATTGCCATTATCGAGTTATTATTTGGGAATGCCCGCAATATCTTCCAACCGACAGCCATTTATCTTCAACTTGACATTCCCGAGCCGTTGGTTGTGTTGCAGCGAACCCTACCACACGGACCATAAGATAATGTTATCTCCTGCCCAAGTTTCTCCGAACGGTCTCTTGCCTGTTTGTATTGCACTTTGCCCGAGAACATGCCCCCGGCCCCGTCGCCACCCCGGTTGACACATATGCTCGTGTAAAGGCCACATCCGTAAACATGGGCAGAGCTTGATCGGCATTATAATGTGTATCGAATGTCAAACATATGTTATCTGCCCACCACTCGCACACAGCGGTGTACCTCCCTTCTTTTGCATGCATGGGGATGTTCTTTTGGTCCCTCAGGATTCGTGCGTCTCCTCCCAAAGCCTAGCGCCAGTCGAACGTCGATTCGATCGTCTTTCACGGCGACACAATCTCCCTTGCTCCAGTGTGGCGGAGTCTGCTTCGTCGTTTATTCGAGCATTCGAATTCCGTTTTTGGGGGGGTAAACTGGGTTATCGATCCACCGTGTGTTCCGGAGGCGATGGGGAATGCGAATCGAAGGACAACTATCAAAATCAATCCGTGCCAACGGTGAGAAAAGCCAACTTGAAACTGCATTCAAATCATGTCCAGCGAATTCGGGTTCCATTGGTTTTGTTTTTGGTTGTCCCTACCCTGACGTTGAGCGGTAGAAAGGGCTAAATGGGACAGGGATAAGTACGTGGATAAATGGAACAATTGATGGGCTCCACAAATCTCGCGAGGGATCGAATGAATCGATGTCGGACGAATGTCTGGCCCAAATGGTGACACCAGTGCACCGTGACTTGGTGGCTAAACTTTGTCTGCAATCATTTTCGGAATCATTTATTTCACCCTTGGAGTGGTGACACATTTTCCGCCAAACATCGAACGCGATTGAGAACATTATGTTGCGGGATCGTGCGGCCTCATGCAGGTGGCACATCTACGGTGAGACCCTTTCCTTCTAGGGAGAATCCCTGTTGAGCATCGAAATCACGCCACGCACGTGTTTCGGCCGTTATTATCACTTGTTACATACTAATTCCACTACTTCCACCTTACACGAGGTTGTGGAGCTGCGTTGACGGTGGCGGTCCATAAAACACTCAATTCCCTTTGCGCCTTTTCGATGTGGTGTAATTTATTCGTTCCTGTCCGCAGTGTTTGCCATTTGGAAAGAGAATTATGGCGCCGCCAACCATTGGGAGGTTTGCGCAGGTTCGCCTTCCAAGTCGCGGCGTTGCCAAATAGTCGTGTGTTGCAAGATAAAGTCGCCATCGACGGCAAGCTATGCTTTCGTGCCAAGGCATACACACACACACACACACACAGAGCGACAGAGAGAAGGGCTAAAAGATAAACCAGACACACATATGGAAGACATGCTATCTCACCTTTTTTTTTAACTGCCACCACTCTCTATCTCTCCTCCTTCTGGTCGCTGCCGAATGATCGGTGGTCGGTCAATCGATTACATAATTGACCATCGCGGGGTCCACTTCGTCGTCGTCGTTTGTCTTTCCCTCCCTCTTGTACCCGTAGCAGTGGAGCGGTCAGGGAGAATCATCGGCGACTGCATTGAGCATTCACAAATGCAGGTCAATATTTGCAACGTTCGATCTAAATCAGATTCTACCTTCCCTTCTCATTTAAGAATCGTCTTTCTTCTGTCGGAAAAAAATATCTTTCCTCCTCCTCACGAAACCAAACCAAAACCTGAGAAAAAAAAACTCGCGGTCTCGCCACGAAAACCGTGCAGTTGCGTGCACCGTTTTGACTTCCACGGTTTCGTCGTGTGTGTGTGTGTGTGTATGTGTATGGTTTTTGCTTAAACTGCACGCTCCAGAAGACCACGCCGAGACACGTTTATATTAATTTGCTTAATCTGGCCATAAATCGATTACGATTGGCTGTCGGATTAAGATTGGGAGGAACGGGTGTTTCGAGGACGCGAGGCCGAAGCAGTCACGCCACAAGGAAAAGGTGGACCCCGACCGGGTGGGGGACGGGTGATAGAGTTCCACCGAACATCAACAGTGTCGATTTATATTCACTGACCCGCCCGGCGACCCTTGGCCCAACGGCGTGTGACGGTGTTGCGATTATGTTTCATTTTCACTGCAAACTTTTCCACGGTTGGTTCTAAACTAAATTTATTAATTTGGCACCCGGCACCCGGCACCGGGATTATCGCTTAGTTTTATTGCGCTCGCTTTGATGGGGGTGGACTGGGTGTTTTTCTTCTTCGTGGTGCACTAATCATAATCGCGTGGCAAATGGCATTTAAAGATCAAGAAATTTGCTGCTGCTGCAGAGCAGTTTTTAATTCCGCTCTTTAATTAATCGCCCCCGCGGATGGATGCCAAGAATGAACCAGAACAAGGTGGCGGCGGGTGAGGGGCTGGCGCAAGGGAGGCGGTGGGAAAAATAAATCATATCTCCGTGTGGCAAATAGGGCCACCAACTGTGGGAGATTAATAACGTCACCCGGTTCGGCGGGCAGCAAGATTTACAAGATAAAATCGTTGCTTTTCTTCGCTTTGTCCTCCTTGCTTGTTTGCTCCTTTGCTTCTCTCCGCCGTTCGTTCCGTTGGTGGACATTTAAGCCAAAAACCACATCGGACCGATCGCATCGATAGATGCTAATTTGCTTCCCACTAACGTGTGGCCACCGACAGTCGCCGTCGCGGAATCGTATGTGTGGTAGGCGAGAAAAAACCGGACAAGCCAAAGCAAAAAAAAAAAAACCAAAACAAAAAGCACAAAAACGATTGCAAGATTTATTGCAAATCAGCGCCACCGAATCGCGAAACTGGCCAGTGCAAGAAGTGCATCATTAATCAACGCGCGCATGACTTTCGAAAAGCGCCCCGAACCGGCGACAACGCGACGTTATTAGCCGCGTGTGTGTGTGTGTGTGTGATTTGAGTAATTCACCACGACGATTGAGAGCTAATTCATGTGCTTGACCGGCTCTCGCATGGCCCCTGGGGCGGTACATTGAATACCACTTCGGATCGCATAAGGGCAATGCTTCAATACTTCAAGTGGCGGTATCGAGTATCGCGGGTCTGCAGTTTGAGCCTCGATCGAGGAGGATAATTATTGGATTGAACACGTAATGGGTGTCATTCACGCGGAATGGTCTTTACATTACTAAATATGACATTCAAGAACTCAAAACAAGCATGAAATACATCAAACAAACCCTGAGACAATATTAAAGTAAACAATGACTAAGATAATCTGAAATAAAATGTCTAGGACGACATCACAAATCGAAATTGAAAATGTCAAAGCGCATACAAAAAAAAAACGATAAAAGGATAAAAGCAAACATAAATAGCAGCAAAAATGGTTTTAACGAACGAAAAGTTACCTTTTCTGTTACAATTAGCTACGGAACGAAAAAAGCCCTACATTTCAGTTGAAACGGGCAATACATTTCTGCTGTGGTGCAACGTGTGCAAGCACACCATTATCATCATTATGCAAGCACGTACGTTTGACGTGGCGCATGGGCGCAGGGTTACGGAGCAAAGTGGGCAGAAAGCGGGAACAAAGTGTGCAGTCCGCGAGGATAGCAAGTGAAAGTGACTCCGCATGATCCGATAGCTCAACCTGAAGCCAAAGGCCATATTTTTTCCACCGACCATTACAGTGATGGACCGAACATTAGGGAAAACGGGAAGGAAAACATTAGTTTACACTATCGCAAACGATCGGGAAAAATCCTAATCGTATTTTTCTTAACTAGATTTGACGTTTTTAAGTCTAATGATAAGTATAGAGGTCTGACAACATTACTTCAGAATATTACTAGCGTCGTATGTCAAAGTTTTGTGCCCAGTTCGAATCATTTTCTGGCAGCTTGAAATTCCAAATTGACAGGCAAGCTGTAAATTCACGACACCTCGGCCATATTCGGAAATTAGTGGAACGAGTGCTGGTTGAGATACTGCAACCGAGTGCACCGAACCATCACCGAAGATAGATTTCGAACTCCATTGAATCGTTTTAGCAGCGGTATTGAAGGATAAACGACCGCAGTACAGACTGGGAACTGGTTTTGCTGATGCAAACGCTTGCTTTCATGTTAATAAACTCTAAAACAAACTTTTTGAAATCACTGTAATTTTTAGAACTCGTTTGGTCTGGCTAGCCAGCGCTTCCGTTCTTATGGAGATGTCAAACAATATATAAGCATCGATCTGCCAAAAACACGAGCATAGAAAAAGTAGTGAACACAATTCTTTGTCAAATTTTTTTAAAAATTTTTTCACAATAAAAGTTCAAAGTTTTTAAGCATATAACTTTGGTTGTTTTTGTATAACTATTTAGTTTACAACGTAAGGGATCTTTTTAAAAATATCGAGATCTCATATTTCCAATCGAATCCCGGCCCTGACAATTGTCCCTTGAATAATCGCAAAAGTTGCGTCCAACACTGTGGCACCGAGTGCAGCGAGGAGAGCTCCATTTAAGCGGCAGCTTTGGCGACAACGTTCGCGCGCTGTGACGATAATGCCCTGTGGGGACTATCCAGTGTCGACACCGGCAGCAGGCCACAGGTAGACGTGCGCACGCTAGGCTGTGTTTCGTGGGCCCGTCGTGGACAGATCCGCGTCACTCGCAGGAAGGTGAGCCGCCGCCGCCGCACCGAAATCCGTACACAAATAAGCGCCGTGTCGGTGGTGGGCCCGCGCTTAATGCACCACCCGTGTGTGTCACCACCGCATGCCCTGTGGAAATCCTGCTCGCCAAGGTATTACACCGGCCTTCCCGTTCCACCGAGCGAGGTCGAAAACCATGTGTTTATACGCTCCGAAAAGCTCCGGCAATCTTTTATGTAATTTTTGTAGCCACTGCTCTGCTCCGTTCCATCCTACCTCTTCTACCCACACCTCTAGGTGGGTCTCTCTCGCCCCTCGCGCTCACTCTATTTGCCATTTCAACTTGATTTCCAAACGATATCATCGTCTGATCCGCGGCCGCAGCTTAGCGCAATGCTGCTGGGACTCGCGCGCCGTCATGTGAAAGTGTTTTGTTGCTTTCGGCCGGCCAGTGTTGTTTTCGGGATTTATCGCCGTCGTTTCGCTGTCCGCTATCCCTCCCCTTCAACTGGCTGGCTGGCGCTTGTAAGAAGTTGATTACGCGATCAACGGAGGGAGAGAAAGAGTGTGAGAGAGAGAGAAAGACCCTCCTGTGCCCTTTTACACCACCACAACCGGAGTTGGAGTTCCTCTAGTGCGGTTGGTCTGTGGAACCGTGTGTGAAACCGCGTGACATTTTCGAGCAATCGAGTGATGCATCGAATCTCGCTGGTTCGGTCGAACTTTTCTTCGGCACATATACCCCCGCCACCCCTTCTTTCATCGACGACGACCGACGGCTTATGTAAAGTGGTGGCGGTAAAACAGAACCAACAAAAATGCGCAAACAAGATCCGTTTAAGGAGCAGCGAAAACAGACACAAACACGCTGGAAGGAATTTCACATGATCCTTCAGGTCAGGCGTCGATGTTGATTTGTTAACAAAACAAAAATTAAGATATTCCCACGGTGGAATGCGATGTGGACGGTTCGGTGGGTGCATTATATAATTGCTCTGGCATTGCAATTAATTAGCAAATTCTTTGTACATTGTTGATTATAAAACAGAAAAGACACATTTTTGTTTTAAATAAAATACTTTAGGCAACATGATACCATATCAAGGTGAGCAAGACATCAGCACATTTAAAACAATTTAACATTTAAAAGATTGCAACGTTTCTCTATTCAGGAACCTCATAACGAATGCCGAATGGAATGTTTTCGAAGATTATTTTACTTCAGTGAATAAACCTATTTCCTAGCCCAGTGGAGTAGTTGGAGCTAAGAGACCAAACGACAACACACCGTGTGATGTAAACAGGGTGCCGAAGGTTGCCGGCTGTCGGATAAATTTGCCTACCACTTCACCGATCCTGTGGCGCGATAAGCTGAACAAGGGGAAAGTGAAACCCGATGACTACCCCCAAACCCCCCCTAGGAGTGCCTCACGAGCGCAAGACGCAAGGCATCGTTCGGAATCACGCAAAAGATCTTCTCGCACAAAACGCGGCCCGGCCCCCGAACGCTGCTGCTCGTTTGCTCAAATTTGTCAAACACTTTTTCCGTCGTCACTTCGTTCCGGACGGTTTTCGCCGTCGTGGTAAGACAACATCCGTGGAACGTGTGGGCTGATCGGGGGGTGACTGGGGCAGGCAATGTAAAAAAAAAAGACACGGACGGGTATGCTGCATAGGCCGTGCCGGTTAGTCGTCGGACGATGCTGCGGTTTCGAATATGTTGCCGATGCGCTCCCAGCAGTGTCGTCACGCACCGGAGGATGCAAGTGCAGCGAGTGCAACAGCACACCACGATGTTGTGTTCAGACACGACAAAAAAAAGATGGTAGTGTACCACGGGAAAGGAAGAAGCGGAAGAAGAAAAAAAAAGGTGAAATAAAATAAAACATCAGCCCAAGCAAGCGTGGCGCGTGAAATTGGCTAAATTGAAAATGCATGTAATGAGTGTGGTGCTGCCGCGGCTGCTTCTTTTTCTTCACGGTGCACTTGTGCAGCAGCATAGCATCCGACGAGACCGTGGCTGCAGCCGTCGTCGTCGTGATCGACGTTTGGGCCGTGGACCACATCGTCAACGGCGACTTCCACCATCGCTTCCTGTATCTTTATTTTTTTTGTGCTTCTTTGTTTTGTCTTCCACCTCTCGATGTGTGTGCACTCGCACTTCGCTGGCCCATGTCTTGAGATGGGTTTTTTTCTTTTTTTCATGCATCTTGTTTGCTTCCTTTCCATTCCCACGTCTGTAAGTTCCTCTCGTGCCGACCGTAGTGTACCCCGTAGCATCTTGGGCTCAGGATTATACTTTCCTTCCGAATGGACGGACATTCTCCCCGGTCCCGGTCTTGGTCCGGCCACAACTTCATGCACCTCTCGGTTGCTGCTTGGTTACAGCTCTTTTTATTGGACATAATAATAATGATAATAACAACAGTAATGATAGTGATAGAAATAATGATAATAATATTCCATTGCAATAAAGCGCAGTGCCGCCGCGCGAGAAGTGCACCGGAACACGGAGCCACGGTGCCTTCAGAAGCCGGCAGACCGAAGTATGAAAAGTGCAGTTGCACACTTGCACTCCGTAGGAGCCTTCAACCCGTGCACGGAATAATCCGGTGCTTTGGTGTTCGCGTTGAACGACGAAGAAGAAAAAAAACAACGAATCTTTCGATGTTCAAAGTTGCACTTTTTTATCGGTGGAAAGTTGGCAAATTGTGTGCACGAGGATGTGATTTGAGATTGAGTATCTTCAATCAAAAGCTCTCACCGTAAGCATTCGCGATGTCTAATAAGCAGTCAATTAGTTTTTGAATGCTTCAATAATAAAATAAATGGAAGGAATTAGATACTGAGAATAAGAGATGTTTAGAGAAACTTCATTACCCTTACCATAAGACGTCTTCGTGAATGACTAATTCAGGTATAAAAAATTGACTGCGAGGAAAGATCCGCACATTTCGCGTCACATTATCGCTTTAACGGCGAAAAAGTGAAAACGGCGAGAGAAGCACACTCACATCAGAGATTCACAAACACACCCGGACGGACCGCAACGAGGCCGAGTGTGTGGAGTGGAGCAAAGGTCGCCAAGGAAAATCTGCGCCGTTTTGTGTTGCACGGCATTTTCCACACCTTTCACTGCCGCCACTCCGGGACACTGCGCGGTGTCTCTCGGTGACGTTAACAACGGTTGCTTCCACACCGCCCAGCGAACCAACACCATCCGACCGAGAGAAAGGCATCGTTTGCCAGATGGCCAGATGGTGTCCCGGCCACCAGAAAACTCCAACGAGAGCACAGCATTAGAGAGGGCGAATCGTCCATCATGGAGTGTTTTATGCAACGCAATGGTTTCCCTTTTCCACCAATGTGCCAAACTCGAACGCCCAAAAAGCGTCCAACATTAAACCTGCAACATTGGTAGAAGAAAATTGTGGAAAAATCGCAACAATTTAGAGTCAACTATCGCCGCTATCTCTCCGGTTGCAACGCGAGCGATTTTTCACCCCAGAACCAGATGGGGATCGGATTTGCTTCGGATTCCTCCCCGCGTCGCCTCCCCATCGACGAGCGAGGCGCGAAAAAGTGGTCCAGTAGCCACGAGCCGGCAGCCAGCCAACCACACGTCGGTCGGTCTTGTGAAAGTAGTTTTCGAATTAATCATATCTTGCTCAAGTAGCCTAACTTTGCCTCCGGGGGGGGCGGCATAGAAAAGGCAACAGTAAAGCCTACCTAATGCCATCCAACATCGACTAGCATACCTTGCTGATGATGAAGATGACGGTGATGATTATAATAATGATGTTGGTCGATTGGCTGCCCTGCGTCTAATGAGGCGTCGTACGGCGACGACAACGACGACACAGCGATAATACTCCGATGCTTACCTGGAACGGAAGAAAACAAACACACGTTGGATTAATTAGTGGTATTCATTAGCGCGGAAACGTTAGGGGATGTCTAATGCTAACGGAGGCTAATGTAGTTATCAGTTGATTATGTTATCGCTCGATTGTCGAACTGTTTGACAAAGCGAGGGAAAATGTTTGGCACGGGTTTTGGGATTGAAATATATAACGTTAATGTGAGGCGACAACTGTTTGATGATACGTTATGTTGTGTGACGCTTTTCAACACTCTTACATCTGTAAAAATAAATAAATAAATTGACTATCGTCTAATACATAATTCATTGTATAACACATACAGATTGCTGTCTCCATTATTCCACGAACAAAATGTTTTCCCGTCAACGAAACGAATCTTGCCCCCCGTGACTCCGAACAGCTGTTAATTAAAACAGATTGATGGAAGGTACACATTCGACCCCGAACCGGACATCGTCCTGTGCACCTGGAGGATGTTTCCATCACGAACAGTGCCCTCCCCCCGGCCACATGCGTCTTCGAAGAAAACCACGAGTCAACGGCGAACAAGCAATGGTTGGCGGCTAATCTACCGTTAATAAATAGTTCACCAGGATAATGAATCTTCCCGTTTGTCACCGTGCACTTACTCGTCTCCTGGCCGGGGGAGAAATAAATTTCCTCTTCCACCCCAACATGCTTTCGGGAAGTTTTTCTTTCCTTCTTTGCAGTGTCTTTCCCGTTTTCGGTAGCACAGTCAAAATTCATGGCCTGTTCGAGCGCCGTTCCATCGCAGAGTTTGCCACCTGTTTGCGACCGTGAGATGAATCCGATTCGCAGAGCAGGCGGAGAGCAATGGAGTATGACAGGAAGAATGTGAAAGACACACACGACGAAAAAGAAAACCACGAGAGAAGATTGGATCGAACTCACGATGGAATCAGTCACAATGTTCCCGCGCGTCCGGTGCTGCTGCTTGTTGTCGTCCACCACTGTGCCGATCAAGATGTCCTGAGAACCGGGAACATTTTCCCATCCCATCACCAGGGCCCGGCCGGGGGGACAGGTTTCTTCGTGGCCAGAGGCGGGGAACATTATTTAGCATCTTCCCCATACATCGTCGTCGGCAAGCGAGTTCGCGACAGAAAGGGAATCATCCGGGGACGCGACTGATTGCCCGGGTCTTGGCAAAGATCGAAAGGCGAAGAGGCGAAGAAAGAACTACCAGACAAGACTAACCAGACATAGAGAAAAGAAAAAGACAAACGAAAACATAAGAAGATCGCGGCGAAGATCTCGCGGAAGATCTTCTTCCGCGCCAGACACGACGGCGAGCCGGCCAGCCGCTTTGAAGCCACTTCCGCGCATCCGCGAAGTCTTGTCGACCCGTGGGCGGGCAGAGTTTCATTCAAACGACTGGAAAATTGTGCGATGCGCAAATTTTCGCGGCCGACACTCGCAAATTACCCACGAAATTAACCCTCCAGCTGGCCGATTATCCTGTTTGGTTTGGGAAAAAGCGATACGAAGTGAGTATAATCCCTTTGGGTAAAAATTATTTCGGCAATGAGCCATTCAATCAGTGATGTAGGGATTCGCAAAGAGCAGAACTAGGATGCTGGAAAAAACATGTTTTCCCAACAAAAAAAAAATCAAACTGAACGTTTAAACTAATGCGAATATGGTTACCGCAAATATCAAACGAAAGTATCGAACATCAAAGTGGGATTTTGCAGTCGCAATTCACATCCAACAAGAAGTGAAATATTATTTTTAAACTGGAGGAGCGGAAACAAGCAGTGTACCTCCCACCCCTTGCTCACAAGTCAACTTCCGCAGGACGGAACTGAAATCATCCTCATGGGTGGATAGATGATGTAGCGAACTCGCCGGGAACAGAAGAATCAGCCGGCTGATGTTGATGTTATTCGCTCGCCGTTTTCTTCAGCCAAAGCAACGACGACGACGACGACGACGACGACTCTCGTGTGGGCAGGCTGGTAAAATAAATCCAAACCGTCCGACCGACCACCGTACCGAAACCGCGACGGTTGGGCGGAAAAAATAAATCGTAATTCGAATCTCCATTTTCCCCGGCCCCCTCCGGCTCCGCCCCGTTCGTTCCGCGCTTCGTTCCTTCGCCGAGATCAATGGATTGGTGATGATCGTTTCGCTTAGTCGCGGTACCCGCGCGCCGAAACCCGTCCATCTGTCTGCGTGTGTGTGGCTGTGTTTTTCCTCTATCTACAACCGAACGGAAAACAGATTTCACGGTGATTCTGGGAGCGGGCGATGTTGGCCCGCCGAACCAGCCGACGACGAACGGGCTTCAAAGGACCAAGCCAACACAAGGGGCGCCGTTGTGTTTTGGCAGGTGTGTTTTCTAATGTGGTCCTGTGTGAAGTGTTCCGTCGGCTTTTATTTGCGCTGCTACACACAATGACACACCGTCGTGGAGTTTTACGGTGGAGTTTATGTTCGGTCCGAGCGAAATGGGAGACCGATAAAGGGACCACAAATTACAGTCCATCAATGTACACGGCTCGGCTCGCCAGTGGATGCAGTAGGGGATCGTTTCATTTGGGCCTCTTGGGTCAAACATTTGGTGGAAAATTGCTCTTAAAATAACCTGTTCCGTTCCACAAGTATATAATTTAAAGCGCGTCCGGCTGACTAGCACAGCAACTAGTTAATGGTTGAAATGGGTTCAAAAAATAGGATGCCTCAACGTTAAAACAGATTAAATTTATTTGAAACGTAATAAAATACAATGGGAATGTTTAATATTATTAACAAGGTGCAACACTTATTCCATCTTCATCACTTAGATAAAGAAAAAAAACTGGCTCTATAACATTAAATGGCAACCGACTGATGATTTGTGTTCCAAGAATAATGGCCCTTTGGATTGAAAAAGGGCAACACGAGTAAAGGAACTCCGCACTGGACGAGGATGATGAATATTGTGAAACGTTTTTCCAACTTCCAGAAACTGGAGCTCCAGACACTAACAGAATTGGCGGAGTGAAGTGAATTAAATTAACTGTAATCCGCCCCGGCGTTCCGGGGGTGCAGCAAGGTGCAAATGAACTCCGAGAAGGAAAGAATCTGCTTAATTAAACCGAAAATGAAGTACCGTCAAACTGCACACCAGGAACTCGGAAACGGTCGATGTCGTTTTTTTATTTGCCGGGCTCCATGCAATCCGTTCGGTTTTGGTGTAGGAGGCAGCAAATAAGGATTCGGAGATGGGGCCAACAACCAAGCAGCTCGTGGAAAGCGGACCATTCTGCCAGGCTTTTTATGAAAATGTGTAATCGTCCGGTTGAAAACATACCTGTGCAAAGGTGTGTGGCTGAAGTAATCATGATAAACGGACTCCGGGCGGCTGTTTTGGGATAATGTTAATCAAGCTGCTTTAAATGGCCAGCTTTGGGCATAAAAACCACCCCAGGCGGGAAAGGAATTCACTTCTTTGTCTTACAGAATTAATATTTGAACAATGTGTTTCAACATGTCACAACAATGTTTGATTCTTGTAATGCCAGCGGGTCCTTGAGAAAGGGAGTCCTTGAGGAAACTTTCTTTCCCATCACAGGTTCAAAACGTTTAAGAAAGGCCACCAGTAGAGAAGTTAAAAATCTCACAACAATGAAAGGGTAAGAAATAAGCGTGACTTCCATTGGCCAGAACAAAGCCACAATCCATTTCTAACATCTAAAGATCTGTATCGGGTTAGTTTTTGTTGTGGCAATAAAAATCCACCAAAGATGACGCTAATTAGCCCCCACTCTTGTTCTCAGCCTACTGCTGCTGCTGCTGCTACTAAAAGGACAAAACACCAATTAGTAAGCCATGTTTCACCAGTCACCACCCCGTACACGGAAGCAACTTAATTCCTGCGGCGCTTGATGCCGGGACGCTAGAAAAGTTACACTTTGACTGCCTGAAGATAAAGCAACTGCTTGTCTGCGTGTCTCACTCTCGCTCTCTCTCTTTCTCTTGCTCTGTCTACCTCCTCAAAGCAAAGGTAAATCATTCAGGGAAGGTATTCCTTCGCCAGGCACACTAGGTGACGAGGGCGATGATGATGATGATGCTGCTGATGATGATGATAGCAACCGAACGGAGACACCCGAAAGCGAACACGGGCGTGATTCATGGGCCGCCGGTGAACACGTCCGGGCCGACCGACCACGCGCCCCCACTATAAATCAATCGAACGCAAAACAGCGGAACTGGGCCCACCCAGCGGGCGGTGGAGCAGCCACCCACCCACCCATCGGCGAACTGGCGAAAATAGCCAAAATCGTGGAGAGATTTTCCTCGCCGATTGGTTTCCATTAGAGATTTGATGGGCGCAAACGGGGGCTGCTTTTTGGGGGAGGCTCACAAGGCCACGGAAAGACGGTTCGTGCCGTTTGTGGCTCGTACCAATTTCGGGACATTAGGCTTCGTTTCTTGTTTTTTCCCCCGTGCTGTTGGATACCATCGCGAAATGGGCTTTGAAGTGAGTGTTAGTTTTAATGTTTCTATGTGCTTAAAATAGTTTTATTTCATCTTTTAATTCTTCGATCAATTCTTCGTCATTTGATGCACAGTTTTCACATTTTCTTGCAGAGGTTTACCTAAATGATTGTTGATTGAGAATGAACTTCAAGATCGACCTTAGGAACTTCGTATAGACCAACATATTGAATCTTTACTTCCAACCAATCATTAGAATGCAGCAAAATGATCGATCATTTTGTTTTTCTTTTTGCAACTAGTTCTTTAATTACAGCGCGGCAACATTCTCGGTCGATGCCAGCAGAGTGAACCATTATGCGCCGCGTTCACGAGACAAGCGGAGAAGTGGACGCTCGTTTTCACATCTCGGATTCCATCCAGCGTTTTCTTATTGCCTTTCATCTTCGTCTCCATTCTATAGCGATGCCCGAACCTGAGAAGAACGGTCCCACACACGTCCTCCGTGGTTCCTTTTCGCACAGCGCAAAATATCACTTCGCGTGAATCGGCGCCGAAACTATACGCGCGCGCAGAAGGGAAATAAATGCGGAGAATGGGAAAATCACCATCCGTTCGGCGGCGCGCACGTAATTACCTTGGCGCTTTAATGGGCCGATCGAATTATTTGATTAATTTTAAACTCGCCGGAGTATTTCGCTGCTCTTCGGCGATTTTCCCTGGAACTTCAACGGCCAAGGACCGGGTAGGTACTGGGGATGCCAATGGAGATGGGTCGATGTAAACAAGGGTTTTTGTTTTCTTTCTTCTTTTCAATCACTCGTTGTGCTTTTCGGTGCTTCGTTGTGCGCCCCCGGGGGTCATAAAGTGGCTTTCGACAATATGCCACAATCCGTCGGCGTGCGACTCGAAAGAGATGAAGGCGCACGGGGGGAAAGGGACGGGGCGCGCATGATCCATCCGGTGTCGGTGTTGTTGGTGGAAATAAATTAACCAAATCACAAAGTTGGACTTTCGTCCAGGCGGACGATGGAGGTTGGGGGGAACGGAGGAGCAGTCCAGCAATTAATTTTATTTTTGCAATCTCAGCAGATTTGTTAATTAAACTAAGTTTGAGTGCAATGCTGGGTGGCCAGAAGCAGGTAGGGTAGCGGCAGCATGCCGCAGGGACCGGTCCCGATGTGTTGGTCGGATTAGGTAATTCGTTCCTTTCCTCGCTTGTTAGAAGGTGGTGGGAAATTCCAACGTTTTTCCGCTAATCATTTTGGAGAAGTGATGTCTAATTTTTGGACGCGATTATTATTTACACCATGATTGAATGCGTGTTTGATTTTTCTCATCTTTAAAACATATACTAAGGAGTTCATAAAAGTAATAGATTGATTATGGAAGCAGTAGGTTTCTGTAAGCTGATGAGTTTTTTAAAAAGTATTGACGATATTTTAATAATTAACCTGGTGTACTCTTCAGGAATCGGTGTTAATATTCAGTTTCTGAAGTTTGGAACTTTGCACATCTAAGGCTAACGCGCCTGCATAACAGTACTGCAGTACTTGTGCTCCTTCCGAACGAAAATCCCGACCGGTGATCCCTTCCGCAGCAGTAATTGTGCACATTCTTGTGTGTGTGTGTGTGTGCTTATTTACGATCCGAGTGGCTGCGAATGAAGTATCGCTCGCTGCTGACGCGGAAGGATGACAGTATGGCGGCGCCCTGCCTGGTAAAACATGTTTTTGACTTGACATGTGTGTCAGAAAAGGGACAAGCGGCACAAGCGGCACATGACGCGAACAAAATAATAACATTAATAAGGTGCGCAGCATCCACCTCACGTGTAGCGATGATACCGATGCGTGTTGCGGCACTGAGAAGACGATGCGGCGACACAGTGGGACTTAATTAAAAGTGAACCATAAACCAGTGTTCTCCACTCGTGCCCGTGTTTCCTAGCAGTTGTTTTGCATCCGAAGAGGTGGTTGGTTGGTGAATAAATTCGCCACGCGGTTTGTGCTAACGTTATCTTCCATCGTCGACAGACGAATCCGTGACGAATGACGAACCCACTGGAAGTTGCTGCACGGATGCAAAGGGAACAATCCTGCGGAATGTGAAATCTCGTCGCAGTCGAGGAACATTCCACATTTCCTCCGACTGCACTCTGGACCATTGCAGAGAACGAATTCCTGTGGGTGGGAAAGTAATCCTTGACTCGCGTGAACCAAACAGACCACGGGAAGTGAGAAGTGCACCAGGGAGAGAATGTGGTGATACAGTAGGGAAATGAAAAGGCAAGAAGCAAAACAAGAGCTCTCACATGGTCTGAGGTCGCGTCGTTTCGGAATCGACATCTCTCTTCGGAATCTTCGGAATCGGAACTCTTTGTGATTGATTCATTCGGTCCGTCCAGGGCTGGAACGAACTGACGAAGGAAAATGCAACGGACGAGGAGGAAAACCGACAAAGGAGGCGCATTGAGATGATTCCATGCAATCCTATCGCCGCGGGTTTGGTGGTCGCGACAAGAATCACCAACGACTCATCGGATCCATCGCTCGCCGCAATGTT
>JAOEFI010004504.1:0-36995 GCA_034621735.1 Anopheles plumbeus | reverse complement strand
TTTTCACAGTCTTCGGAATGGGTGAGAGGTTCTCCGCGGCTACCGCGCCGAAGATTGGCAACGACGGGCCGGCAGCTCAACTACGTTCTCCGTCTATCGCTTTCACTCCGCAACGGTTCGGTGCTCCGGACCGGATATGGCCACAGCCAAAGAGAGAGGGAGAACGGCCGCGCGCCGAACAGGTGACGACGGTGACGGCGTTCGCTGCGCTTCGCGGTGTGCGTGCTGCTGCGACTGTGTTGTGGAGGGGTGATGGTGGGGGTGGTGGAAGTGATGGGGATAGTGACTTTTGGAAGGAGGCCACCGGCGCTGAGGAGACTTTTGGTGAAGGCTGCGGGAAAGCTACCCGTCGTCGTCCCGTCCGGCCTGTTTGCGTGCTGCGTGAGACGAAAGATAACGCCAGAACGGCGCAGAAACACACAGAATAAAGTTAAAACACAAGTGCCAAAGATAGAAAGCAATATACTACGATCGCGGTACGATCGCGCGCTGATCCAAATGGGGACTACACGCGCGCAACTGGCGCGTACCAAAGCATTCTCTACCTCTGAAGTGAGAGGGCCCGTGGCCAGCGTGTGTTGATGGATGGAGCGAGACCGAGTGTATCAGTAGGAGCAAATTTTGGACAGAAAAAGACGTATGCAGGGAAAGATAGAAAGATAGAGAGAGAGAGAGAGAGAGAAAGAGAATGAGAGCGAGAGAAAGGAAGAAAAAGAGAAAGAGGGAGAGAGTAAGAGGCAGGAGAGGAAGGAAACGGGATAGCCAGAGTTGTCCGAGTCATCGCTGCAGACTCCACAGAAGATCGACCCCGAGAATGGTCGAATGACCCGAATACCACGGCCGCGGCAGCGTTGCCGAATCATACGCCTTCACACCGTTTAGCAACATCCGGCCACAATAATATGCCTGCCAGGAAGGAAAAAACGGGCCTGTAATCTCGAATTCCTCGTGCGAAGCATTCGAATGAGACCAGGGCAGGTTCTTGTTGATTTTGTTGTCTTCACCACTGTCTCGCTCCTGGTTCCATCGTCTAAGATACCTGCAGATCTGCAGATAATAAACTTAAATTACTATCCCACCTAGCACCTACTAAAAGTTATTATTACATATTACAGCGAGTCCTGTGAAATTCTCTTTTTCCTTCTCTTTCTTCCTTTTTTCTCCTTCATTTTGTTCTTTTTTCCGTTTTCTATTTTCCCTTATTACACTACATCTCTTTTTCATTTTCATTCTTCTCTTTCTCCTTCTTTGTGTTAGTTTTCCCTTTCATATTCTCTTTCTCCTTATTTTACTACTTCTCTTTTTTCATTTTTCCACGAATGGGCGATCCTTAATTTTCCCCTCAGTCGAGAATTCATCACCGAACGAAAATGAACACTCACTTTGAATTCAGGCACGACTCAACCACAGCATCCTGTTTTCCCACTTTGCCCCCCGCCCGCCCGCTTAACTTTGGAATGCATAAAACATGATGACAATACCGTCAGAACGCCAATCGTCACGAATGCGATAGTGTCGGCCCGTTTTGGGTGTTTTTGGAGGTTCAAGATCACACAATTCGATTAGCATGAATCAGTCCGTCACAGTTTTGACGTCAATGCCCGCTTCGGCGAGAATGGACAGCGTAGAATGGCGTGCGATTTCGTAGGTATATCTCGTCGCCGGACGGTCCCGTTTCTCGGGAATTTCCCCGCCATTCGATAAATTTCGCTAAGTTGTGCGATTTCACGGCTTGTTCCTTAACCGTCCTACGTGCGGAAATCCGTTGCTACGATACGCAGCGTGAAGCGCTAATTAATGATTAATTAGGTTCCTGTGAACATTACAAAATAATTAACCGAAAACTGTACACGAAGAATCGACTCAGCTGCTGCTGCTAGGGAAACCCGTAAAAAATCTTCCATTGATTCTTAATACCTTCCTAAGTGCTTTACTTTATTGCGCAAAATACAACAACAGGTAGATGTTTATCTCCAGTGTTAATGGACTCATTACACTGGGTAATTAAAAAGACGATAATCGAATTTGAATCAGGAGTAGTATCAGGAAGTGGGTAATCGACCGCTCTGCAATCTCCAGAACTCCTCCAATGACCTCAATACTACCCGAGCCAATTAATACGTGATATTTCCGCTACTGGACATTGACCGTCACACCTAACTTTCGTACCGTGAATAACCCTCAATGTTAGCTAGAGATCACCAAATCAATAGAGCGCTTGAGAATGCGCCAAAAAGCCGCCTAAATCGGTCAAACGGAGTTGTTTAACCGTTATTTAATTTATTTAACCGTTTGTGCCGCTTCTAAGCTAAATAAAGTGGTCTGGAGTATATTGATTTGTGATCTCGTGAATTGTTTTATTTATTTCCTTGTAATTTTTCCTTAGACGAAGCTTAAACGTTAAAAATGTATAGAACACAAACAGACTGAGAGTAACTGATCGTAACCATGGTAACCGATGTGAGAGCTATCTTTATTCTGTCTACCTTAGCATATGAACTTCAAATCATCCAGCAATCCAGCCCATGTCAGTTATATCTGGAAGGTCAGAAATCTATTATCTTTTATGCTAAGATGCATTGCTGCTACATAGTTTACGTGTTCGCCGATGCAATTCCTTCCGACTAGACAACAAATAAACAAATAACAGCTCCTGTCGAGTTGGGTTGCATAACCCTCTGCCCCTTTTTCATTTGCTACCAAGCTACTCTCGGTTCAGCAACACGATGGTACAACCAACTTCCCTTCCCGTTGCTACAATGCTGCATTTCATTTCAAACACAACACGAATTTTGATCGACATACAAACCTAGAGTCTTGCCCCTATTTTGGCTGGCTGGCGTTATGCTGGTTGAACTTTCAAATCCAGTTTCCTGTGGGTATCCCTAACCGTGAATTTTGGCGAATTATACACACAATCGAAGCATCAACAAAATCGTATTCGTATTCATCGTTCTACTTCATCACCTCCCGAAACTGACTAAACAGAATTCTTTTGTGAGAAAATTCTTCGTTGCTTCGGTTCACCTACACTTCACTTCTTTTTGGCGTATGAAGGGTCACTTGTTTGCATCCTTTATTCATTCGTGTCAGATATTACGGATGTTGCGAAATGTTGATTGTTGGATTGTAAAGCTTCTTGCACACTTACACGATTCGCACATTTAATGTGCACTTTGCATGACCACAGTTTATCCCTGCTAGTCACAGAAGATTCATGCACTGATAGCAGTGGAATGCACGTGCTGTAACACTGTATCTCTTTTGCACTTAGTTAATCCTCCGGGCGTGTTTTCTCCCCTATACCCAGGTCCAATGACAAATGACAGCGCGGTAGCTTTGGTATAATAACAGAAATCATATGATATTGACGTTTCAGTAAGCCCGCCGCGCCTTATACAAACAACAGGGTGGTTCTAGTAATTTGGAGAAAGCAGAATCGTTGTGCTATGCGTACATGTACGCTAACAGATTTTGCTATTTCCAACAAGTGCTCGGTTGAAGCTCCTATCAGACTTCGATCCCAGACCTTTCGCAGAGCACCAATAAACATATGGTTTGTGACGTTCGTAAAAACGCACTCTAGCATTTTATTTAAAATGTGTTCACTCTATGAAAGCTAAGCCTAGGCGATGCTGTCGTTAATATAGATTTGAAAATTTGCCGTTGCTTTCTGTATATGTTTGCCTTCTATATGAATTTAAACTTTTCATTATTATTGTTTTTGTAACGACTATTGTTTTGCAAAGGAAGTCAAAACATATTGCCATTAAACATGTTTTTTTCTAATACTTCCTAAACATTGATTTTTTATTTTTTTGAAAAAAGTTTAATTCATATAGAAAAGAGGCATGTTTATAAAGGATATTCAACGTCCTATTCGTTTCAGATGACATCTGTGGACTATTATTTATTCTTTATTTATTTATTTATGTATGCAGTCAAAGCAAAGTCTGATGAAACGACGTCGTGTGGGAGCTGATCTCTTTCATATTTTTCATGGAAATGCTTTAGAAATAAATCAGGATTTACCTTAATGCCTAAATGTAATATCCTGAAAGTTTCAATAAATTATAATGAATCCTTATATTTAAAAAAAATCGAGAAAACAACACAGACAGACGGTGCCTTTAAACCTATTTCCCCCCTTAATGGTATACTTGATATTAGATATTTTCTTGAATTTGTACACGCCGCGGACACGTGAATTTTACCGAGGAGAAATATCTACTCTCAACATCCTAGCCATTTCTTTTTCACGCTCACAGTCATCTTAATACATGCGCAATTAGCCTTGACCTGCTTATTTATAAGCTCACTAGACTTTCTAGACTATTTTTGGGTGAACGAGCAAAAACTCATGATTTATTGAAAAAGAATCAGGAACAGATTGGGAATCAGACCCACTGCCATTGTATAATCCAGCTAGGTGTTTCGATGTTGCCCATTGCCAGGGTAAAAAGTTCAACAGAAGCGGACTATCGGAGTCGTGAATCACCAGATACCAGCACCTGTGGGGCTACAAACTGGGTGTTTCTGGATTTTTGTGAAAACTATACTATAAAAAAACTGTGGATTTTTTTAAATTTGTTTTATATTTAATATCAGTAAAGGGAGTTGCACATTAGCCAACCTAACGTAGTACAATATTTGGTTTTTCCAGACTGCATACCGTATCCGCCTCAGTGCGTTCTGAAAGACAGTTTTTATAACTTAAATAATCGAGAACTCTCCTGGGTAGTGGAAGAGCCTGTATAAGATCTTTTCGCTTGATTGTTTTGTGTATAACAAATCTGCAAAAAAAATAGCACGATTATTCAACAATAAAACCACCACACAGATGTTCAGGTGATTGAAGCCGACAAAGTAAGTTATAAACTATTTCGTTTAGATTTGACTACATATTAAGATGTTGAATCGGGAAAAAAACAATCGACTAACCTGCATATATGTTGTAAGCTTTGCACGTGCTTGAAACGCGACACCGGTTTAGTTAATTGAACACGCATGGGGCCATACTCGGGACGCCTATGTAGAAAGAATAAATATCTCCCGCTTCTAGAATGCTCGACGGCATTTTCTATAAACTCCATTATTGTTCGCGATTTAAACTTAGCACATGATCCGAATGAGAATGATCCTAGCGGGAGGGACGAAGGCACTGTTTATTTTTGCTTTAAAAGTATTACTTAATGCTGAACCATACCTTGATCCTGATCTATTCGTACGTGACGCACCGTCCCATTTAGTTTAAAAGTCAGAGAAAATATGTAATGATCATCGGAGCTATCTCTGACTAGAAAACTACCGTCCGGCTCATTAGAAAGTATTTTCTCCGCTCCTTCCGAAGTTATTGGACCCCAGTACCAACCAAACTGGAACAAAACACATTATAAATAAGTAACACAGTAGCATCAAACATAGGTTTGCTAGCTGCCAGCACAGAGCAGAGTGAATGAGCATTTGAGCGGCATAAAGTTAAACCATATTCTACAAGCAGATCCGATTTGCATGATTTTTCCTGTATACCTCTTGCACTTTTTCTATGCTTGCTGTAAAGTCCATGGACGATTTTCCTTCATCTGCCTTCTTATTCTGTGCACTGGTGTCTCCCATTAGGTACTTAAGGTCAGTGTCTACAAAGATAAAGGCACCGTTAATAATGAGCGTCATATGCACGCCAGTGTGGAAGATTCGACACAACCCGCCATACCATTGGAAGGAAGTGGTGGCAGCTTCCGAGGTGTGGTCAATCTTTTGCCAACTGTACAGTCACTTTTCTCCTTGTTGGACACCTCATTTTCCTTAGTACGGGTGGAAATGATCGATCGTTTGTTGCTAAGAAACGGCTTATGATGCTGCTGCCGGCTCACACGGAATATATTACAAAATTTTTGCTTCAAGTTTACCGAAAAGTTAGACTTTTTGCATTGTGTACTACGTATCTCATGAGGAATAGAATTACGTTTGCAATCTGTTTTAACAGTTGAGTGTTTCTCTAGGACTTTGGATGACTTCCGGTCGATGATAATTTTCGATTTACTGCTTTTGCGTCCATTGATGGCAGTTATCTGATCTCTGCAGTTCAGCAAATTGTTCCAACTGTTCCTCTGCGATGCGTCTAAAAGCAAACATTATGGTTATTAGTGCCTGCGTGCTACATTCGTCTTTCGAAAATCTAATCTAGGAAAAGAAGATTGAATAAAAATGCATATCATAAAACCAACCACATTCCAATGACTGATGTTCACTGATTTCGAAATTATAATTGGCACTAAAAGAAACACGCACACACAGGCACACAAATGCACACTCGTAAAGTTTGATAAATCTGAGAAAATTTCCAACATATATCAACAAAAAGCAGGCCAAATTGGAGTGATCAAAGAGAATCATAGCAAAGTAATTGTTTCGTGATCGTAGTATTATCAATCATAATACAAACAAAACTACCTAAACATAGCGGAGGATGCTTCAAAAGATCACCTATTTTATTTGGTTCTCATGTATGCCGCATAAGAGGAGCATAAATACCAACAGAGCATAACACTTACCGTTCTGATTTTTATATAAAGACGTTTCAGCGTTATAAGTGTTCCTGATCAAATCAATTGGCGTTGTATAGATGTCGGAATCAATAGGAACGTTGTAAAAGTCAAGAATTTTGTTGTCATCTAAAGCATCGTGGGACATCGCTTGTGTTATAAATATTGAGTCATCTGCTTTGTTTTTGATTGAATCAGTCAATGAGTTGTGCGAGCACGACAGCCGCTTTCGCAGAGAGTTCGAGTTTCGTTGGATCGTAGACATATTGCTTTTCGTGTGACGGTAGAGTGTGACGAAACACTGGGACTTTTTGCCCGGGCTCCATGTTTTTATCTTCAGCAAATAGGTTTCGGAAGTGTCGATTTGCGAAAAGTGACCATTGAAAGAATCATCTTTTACTTTGTTCGAACTGTGCTTCGGCTTGTATTTTTTGTCGTTCATGATGCGTTGCTAAAAATGGAGCAATCGGTATGAACGCAACCGCCTGGTTGGTACGTGGCGAGTTAAATGGTACAAGGGGACTTGAGTAAGATATACAGTGTCAAGCTAGTATATCTGAAATGAAACACAAGAATGAATATGTCAATAGCAGTGGCAGAAAAATACTGAACGAAACAAAAAATGCAAACAATAACGATTTTTAAAGGCGCTCTACAGTTGTTGCGAAAAAACGGAACTAGCGTTTATTTCGGGCTGTTCCGTCGGCCATGCACAGTTCCCTATGTTGGTACGGCAGCCCTACGTCTAGATTGAATGCATTTCACCAATAAAAGTGATGTAAAAACAGTTTCCAGCGGCCAGTAGCGGGAGATTGAATTCAGGCGCTTGTTGTGATCCACCATCATGACCCCCGAATCTTATCAGGTGATGACAACATCAAGTTCGCTGTGTAAGAAACGTCTCATAGATGTGATGTACTTTTGGCACAAGAAGGATTCACTGGATCAGGCGATGAATCCAACGAAACGTACATACATCCGAGAAAGACGCCGCGAGCTTGTACACGACTGAAAGGTCTTACAAGCATATGCCATATTTGCGCAAGTTTTTCGTTCGCTACAATGTCAAAAATGAGCCTACGGAAACGGCTCATATGTTAAGATGAAAATCATGGAGCAGAGGCGTGGTATGGCTGGCCTGAAAGAAACCTAACGATGGCTCTTCGTTATCAGGTTTTTTCATTTATTTTATAATTTTACGGCCTGGTCGTATTGTAATCAGGTTTTTATTTTTACGTTAAAAAAAATTACACGCCCTAAGCCGAATGCATTCGTGAGGTCATGCAAACCTGCACCAAACGTAGTACTACAATCCGAATGATTGAATTGTTTTAGGATCAATTTGACTTAAAATAATACCAACCACGTAACAAAGAGATGTGAGATATGCAAAAAGGGGCGCTGTTTCTCCGGTTGATTACTCAAAATCGAAATGTCTCAAGATGAAAGCACTAGTTGTTCTACCCTGGCAGGATCTTAATCGGCTGCTAAATCGCTCTTTTCGCCATACTGCTTCGGAGGCCGGATTTTTTTTCTAAATACAATTTCACGCCAATTCCCAGAACAAAGGAACTTGGAAGAGATATTTTATCAGGAAACCTCACTTTTAGCCGTGTTCGCAAGAGTACTAAATGGCTTTACAGGAAGTAAAACACTACATTGATGCGCTCTCAAATGAAATCACGGTATAATCCCGGTTAGAAAGAAAAGGGTGATAGCAGTTTAGAGAAAGCAATCTGTACGCTCAGTTGCACTGAAGATATCCGGACAAAACTTTTTTTGAACACATAAGTTCTACATGTTAATGATTTAATGAAAAAAATCGCATCATACATATTAAGATTTTATGCATGTATGATGTATACATATATGCATAAGTATATTATCATATATATGTACATATATAAATATACATATACATTTTGCTCCAGCAGCGCACACAAAAGAAACCAATGACGAGTATTGCTAGCAAGCTATTAAGGATAGATATTACACGACTGCATTATCTACACGTATACTGGGTGCACACCTTTTACCGACGATGTAAACGATGATGTTAACTTTTTCTTCTGCCGAAAAAGTTTACCTCGATGACTTGTACTGATCCTCCTTATTATATCATCCTCGGTCATATGCACATGTCACGTATACGCATGCCCTGCATATGCTCGACACTTCACTACATCTTATCCATATATAATAATTCAGCTACATTAATCGTGTTTTATGCACAAACGTGAGGAGGAATACCATTGTTTCTTTCAGCATTCCACCATTTGCACACCTAGCTACACTGGCTTGCACTTCCACTGTTATTTTCCGAAGTGATGTCAAAATCTTTGGAACGCTGGCCAATCTTGACAATCACGATCGGAGCCGCTTTCAGCTAGGGATGGTCACAGTTGCTATTCTAAAAGAGCCATGAGTGAACTACTCACTCGAAGCGGGTCTAATAATTGGAAGCTGGAAAGCTTTGCCATTTCCGCGCCGGGCAAGCGCGAGAATCTTAAATATACAGTTGTTTTGTCGGTGGGATTGTCTTATACTAGTTTCGGTCTCTTACCGCCTATCTGAAGCTTACCTAAGCAAACACATATATTTGTTTTGTATCCTGAGCTCATTATGTAACGCTCCATCTCTAGAACAGGCTATAATTATGACAAACGATTCATGTTCAAGGAGCCAAAAACGTCAAAAATTTCGGACAACTCATGCATTATTCAACCCGTAGTTTTTATTTGTTTCAATTGAACGGCCTGGCTAACGAGATTAGCATTATCAAATAAGATCACATTTTGATCCTCTATAGACATTTTACAACCACAGGAGTTCTCAGCAAAACGATTAGTGATATAAACAATTAAATCTTCCAGGTATGTCAAAGTAATCAATTTTTGTGACGAAAGGATTCATCCTTCCGTTTATATGCGATACTTTCTAATATTATTGAGAAAAGCTTGTTTTATCCATAAAACTTTCTTCTCGTTTTAACACATACGCGGATGGAGCTACAACCGCTGTGCGATTTAGTACCTCCCAACGTTTGTTCAAGCACAGGTCGTTGTTATCTTCTATCATATATTTCATTACACGCTGTTCTATGTTGGTTTTTCTTCACAGATACAACTCATGATGATTGTGGTGTTATCAAGCTAGCTTCTTTTTTATAGTAGCCGACCGCATCATGCGCCATCAAGTTCCGAACGAGTTGAACTAGCTGACGAATCTTGCGGGTCTTTGGTGAAGGCACAGTCGAATCGCTTTCTTCGAGATTTCGCGATGGGATGGTTGTCGCTTGGTGGTTGGTTAACACATAGAAATTTGACGTATGGAAATATTGCTATTGTCGGCGGCCTGGCAGCAACTGTTGCATTCAAGATCAGGCGACTCGTTCGATCCGGTCGCAACAAAAAGCAGTCCACTTTCAGCGCCAACGATGTCGTCATCATTACGGGCTGCGACTCCGGCTTGGGGTGAGAATATTAAATTTTCAAATAAGATCGGCAATTCCAAATTAACTTGTGGGTTTTCAATTCACGTTTTCACTCTTCTACATCGCGAAGTTACAATATGGCATGCATTTGCCTACAGGCAGGCATGACGGTTATCGTAACATGTTTAAACAAAGAGACGGAAGGATACCGCCAGTTAACAGATCACACTGGCTCTATAGGCCAACTGCATACTTTGGTAATGGATTTGACTGACCACAAAAGTATCGAGCGTGCGCATGAAGAAATACGAAGATATTTTTCGTCGGCAGATCCGACAGTCGACAGACGTGAGTTGATTACGACCCGTAGAGTCGAACCTCTTTCTTACCATTTACAATTCCCTTTTTTACAGGTCTTTACGCTGTAGTAAATAATGCAGCCGTGATGTGCTTCGGAGAAGTGGAGTGGCTGCCAGCCAAATTGATAGAAAAGCAGATTGGAGTCAATCTAGTGGGTACTATGCTTTTTACCGCACCCCTTCTCGACATGGTTCGAGAGTATCGCGCCCGCTTGATCGTCGTCACTAGCCACTGCAGTCAGCAGGCTTTACCAGGTTTGAGCGTCTACTCAGCTACGAAAGCGGCCCTCCACGCGTGGACAAACGGATTGCGACTGGAGCTGGCGCCGCACAGCGTGCCGGTGGTGGAGTTTCTTCCAGGATCCTTTTTTTTCCACTCGAACATATGCGCCCACCAGATGGACTACTTTGACGAAATGTGGCAGCACCTGAGTGCAAAACAACGGACGTTCTACGAGGACTACTTCCATCGGTACCGGAGCTATCTACAGCCGCTATGCCAGCTGCGACCGCTAGAAAGCATGGGCCCAGACGACCCAGTAATCGGTTGCGTCAAACGTGTTTTGTTTGACAAAAACGTAAAGCCAGTCTACAAGTGTGAACCGTGGCGCTACTGGGTCTACTACACTGCGTTCCGATGGGTCCCTTTCATTGTCCACGAGAAGCTGATACGCCGATTTTTGGCCATGCCAGAGTTTTGAATCCACGAGAGTGGCAAAGCACCTGCACATGTATGTATTACGTAAATTATAATAATCCTTCCACGTTCTTAAGCAAGTCTGTTTTTTAGTTCACAATTGCTTTCGGAGCTCCGTTTTATAAGGTTTTGTATCATGTGATCATTCCAGATTCTTCCTACAACCACCACGTAGATAGGTAAAGGTAAAGGAGGTAAAGCGCAAGACACTTGAATGTGTTGAAGTTCGTTTCATTTTATTTTGCTGGAGCTCGTTTTCCATAAACTGTTGTATGCTACGTATTCATTCATGTAATTCGTTTATTTAGTAAGGAGATATTGCGTTTTCCACACTCAACGTTCACTTGCCCGTCGTAATATTCTTGTGCAATTTAGTTGTAGTTTGTATCGAAGTTGCGTGTATCTAGAATGAATAATTTCTCACCACAATCTTCGTTTCGTATTGCTGGCAGTTTCACTCGCAGGGATACAGACACGCGCCGACCTTCTTCGGTTTTTTTGGTACAACATGCGGATTTGTTTGTATTGACAAAGGTTAGCTGAAGACTGCATGATATTGATGTCCCAGTTAGCTGTGATAGCTGTGCCTTAACCCTGCTCCCTCATACGCGCGTCGTCGTTGACTTTGCCTGGTTATGTTTAACTCAGATCAAATTGTTCACGCTTTCACTTGTAGTTCGAGTAAATATTGCACTTCTTTCAACTGTCAACCAACTACATGCGAAGTATACTAGTTTTGAGTTACGTCGATACAATATTGTCGTTTTTTTTAGTTTTTTTTAATTGCAAGTCTGCCGATTATCGAAACATTCGAAAATAAGCCAGAACTAAGTAAACGGATGTTTTCGTTTTTGTCTTTTAATCTTGCTATCAACAATAACACGCTAATTTTCAATTTTAACAATAACGATGCAAGTATTGTAACATAAAATGTATAGTTACACTAGTTTTTTGTTTTATTTATTACATAAGAAATCACGTTTTCGTACGATCGTGTTTCAATTAGTTGCAAAATATGAACACACAAACAAACTCAAGCAGCCGCAATCGGTCGATAGGAAACAGTTTAGTGCAATAGCTGGTGGAGAAGATTGAGCAGATATATGGATAGATTCTATGAAACACGTCTAGATTTTGAACAACTACTATTTGTTGGATATCGTGAGTAGATAGATGACATGAGCTACCAGAAATAATGCAGACAGATGCTTGTGACTGTCGGTTGTGTTTAACAATCGAATATGCTGCAGTTTTTCGCTTTTCCGCTCTAAATGCATAAAGCTAAGTTGAACTGATGCAACAATCGACGGTGAGGAGTATGTCTAAGAGAAAAGTTTCAGTGAAAAAATGGTACAATGGTTGGTACAGTTTGAGACTGTCTAGTAATGACTTGTCGACTATTTCGCGGTACAATGTTTTTCGTCGACTTCGAAGTAGTTAAAAGCTGCGGCGATTTTTTGCCGTTAGTATGGGCAACTGAATTGAAAACCGTTCAACAATGAACTAGTAGATCTCACACAATACCTACCAGACGAGTGAAGTATATATCTTATAGGATCAAAAAAACTAGCTGCGACTAATGCAGCATTGTCACAACGAGTAGATAGACGAGAATATAATGCCTACCGGCGGTAGCAACACGGTAGGAAAAGCGTTGCAGTGGCTTTTTCCTAATTAAATTTGTTTCTCATCTGCCTAACACTCCACACTCTTGTACTGAATTCTAAATGTCCCGTTGGTACACAAATTGCTCCTGACATTTAAGGCGAAGGACAACGAATGGGGTATCCTGTGATGTACACGCACACGCATCGAGCATACCACGAAGAGGATGTTTCCCTGGTGCCGCCTTATAGATTTAGGCACTTGACCACAAGCGCTTGAAATGTGTATGTGTATGTCATTTGTTTAAACATCATATGCGTTTACGGTTTATCGTACGATCGTTCGTTTGAATGATCGATCGGATTCTAAACTGGTATATAAAAGCCTCGGCAAGTAAATGCAAGCATAGAGCTCGTACAGTGACAAACAGACAATCGGACCAACCTCGCACGTAAATTTGAACGTATGCTGGTATGTTGCTTAAAGAAACGACTTAGAGCGCAACGAGAAACGGAAGGACAAACTTCAAACAAACGAGGTTGTGCGAAAAGTAGGAGTAGGACATCCTGTTGGAGTGGCAATTTGAACAATATTTATTCTATATCCGAGCTAAAATATAGAGTGCAAACGCTAGTGGTCTTATTGCATTGTATGTCACTGTATAACATATGCATATATGTAATATATATGTATATATATTTACTCATGAGCCTCCGACTCCTGCTGCACGAGCTTGAAGCGCCGTGGCGACTTGATGGACGAGGGCGTTGACGCCAGCGACTTCAGGCGGCCCATCTGGGCGAGGTTTCGCTTGATCAGCCGGGACACTAGAATCTGGGGACGCTGTTGCCACTCGTTCATGACCTCCTTGGGCGCCATCACCTGGTCACCCTTGAGACGATCGAGCAGTGTAACGCACACGATCGCGGCCTTGATGCCGGCGTAGTGTGTCAGTGCTGCGAAAATCGTGCACTCCATCTCGATGTTAACTACGCCGAAGTCGCGCAGCTTCTCCAGGTACTCCATTTTATCCGTTTCGGAGAACTCGCAAAATGCACCGTCTAGCCGTCCCTGACCTATCCGGCGAGAATTGAAAAAAATTAAACATCAGCTACCATCAGCTCGATATGGCGTGCGAAAAAAAGGATGACAGCGTCGGGTACCTTCGTAGAAATCGTACGTGCACATGGTCTTCCCGCTGATCGTATCATACGGATCGTCGTTCGTTGCTAGCGATTTCAGTTCGCGTACCAGTCGCTTGTCCAAAATTGCCGGACGGTGCACAATCTTGCCCAGGATGGCCTGCGTGGTGGGGGAAAGGGAGAAGGGTACGCAATAGGTTTGCATGTCCTCGCACTATGCTCAGCTGTACCTACCAGCTCATAGCTGTTCCGCAGTAAACCATCGTAGGCATCTTCCGTGATAACCACGGTTCCTCCTTCGACGCCGATACCACCGCAAGTGCCGATGCGGAGGAAGATGGGATCTTTCACCTTAGCATGGTACATCAACTTGATGAGCTCGTGTAGGAGGATACCGACCGAGGGTACACCCATGCCGTGGCTGATCGATAGCACTGGTCCAACCTGGAACGGAGCACACGAAATTCAAATAATTTCACAGTTATCCCTTCTCCCTTTCACAGTCCCTCCTGTTACCTTATACATCGAATAGCGGTACGAGAAAGCACTGATGTCCTGTAGCTGAGTGCCGGCCGGTAGCTTGTAGCCAATTTCATCCATGATAAAATGCGCAAACGTTTCCATGCGCTTCGGAGTGCCGCCCATGCACACGAACTTACGGTTATGGAAATTGCAAAATACGGTTAACGGGCTCCAAAAAATCGTACGAGAACACCTGTACTAGAACATACCTTCACGTCGCCAAACATTTCGTGCAGGTCATGACTGCCGCTTCCTAGTGCCAGATGATAGAGAATGTCCTGATCCATTAGCTCGATATTCGGATTGCGCAACTTGACGGATCCATCGTTGTACCTTGTTGGTGGATGGAAAAAGATCATTCATTCGGATCAATAGTTGCAATGTTGACTTTCTACACATTTAAAATGCCAACAACGTCGGAGAGCGCCGTTCATGGCATAATGAGGCAGGGTTTCGTGCACAATTCAATTAGGAAACAAAAACCTGAATAAACGAAGCTGTCCCGACACCTCATCCATCACTCGGATGCATCTGATATAAGCAGCATAATTACCTGGTCGATTTCATCAACGCTGATTGACCATCGATCGTGTCGACTTCCTCATTGTCTGTGATATCTTGGTTACAATTTACATCATCGATACGATTTTCCGCAACCACCCGATCACTGCTTTGCGCCATCCCACTCTTCGACGGATATTCCGAATTTTAAATCTTACCTGCACAACAAACTATAACTTATTGAAAACACCCTGAAACCTAAAATAACGATAAAACTATAATCTTAGCCTTAATCAAATGTACTGTAAACGGAAACTATAATCGTTGACAGAAGCAAGTCGCACCTATCGAGAGCTCCGGTACGAGGCACACATTTTCGAGAGTAAAATGGTTTTTGGTCATGTTGGTCTTTCGCTAATTTTTTTAAATCATTGACCAGCCTGAGAACGTGTAAAATGACTCCGAACGGTACGGCTAATGCTTACACGTCATCTAACACTAGCCTAGAGCACAGAGGCCACGACGACGTAACACCCGAATATTGATTCAGTGAACGCATTTGTGATTGTTTATCATTTCGATTACAACCGCACTTGTGTATGTCACTGGGCCACTACTCTGGATCGTAACCTTCCCAACATGCATCTGGTTCAGTACGTGAGAGGCAGAGCACGGAAGCGGTTATCACAAACGATTACAAAACACGTCAACACGCGATTGCTGCGCGTCAGTTACCGTTACGGGCTCCATAACATTGATGTTTACCAGTGCGTAATAGTGCTCCGCTGGAAAAGATGTGTGTACGTTACCTCCTCCTCGCAGGTCCTTACAATCAATGCTTAACAATCTGGAACAACAGCATAAATGCTGGATAACAGAAGCGAATTATAATCGAACAAACAATCGAAACTAATGTGCGTTCGCTCCGGCGACTCTCTCGGAGACGACTGACAAGGCGGTAACCTTGAAAGCCGGCCAGAAGGGAAGTGTTGACGGCGCCAAAAGAGGTATAGTTTACAAACTCAGCTGCAGCTGGTGGTGCGGCTTTGGCGCGCTTCCTGCAAACGTGCGACGCTTGTCGCTGTTTGTGTGCTACCGCGGTAGCGCGAAACAACAACTGTGTGGCTACTGCCACTGCGCTATATTTACGCACACATGCACAAGAACGTATATTTAACCGGTCTCCAAAATCAGGTGAAGTTTATCTATCAGCCCATATCGTGATATCACAGTTAATGTTTCACCTCTTTCGAGTTAGGATTGATACGATTGATAAGGAGGGGTAGCGAGCACACCGGCCAACGCCAACGCATGCATGCCGGCAGCAAATAATTATATATAGGCATATTAATATGCCGTGCTGTGTCATATCTCTGTATCATAGCAACTGTGGTGCATTTTTGACACACGCTGGAGATGCTGCATCCATCGCTTTCCTCGCACAGGGCACGTATTGTTGAGTTTAACTTATTAACAGATAGCAGATGTACTCGCTTTCATTTACAGGCCATAATACAGCCTTAACAAATAAGACACACTTTGTTCATCGAACGGTATCAAACCACTAAGAGTATTTGAAAAAGTGTGTTAGTGCGATTTAAACCCCCGGTACGATCGGTTGCTAAGTCTACTATCAAGTTTGTGGCTAGTACGTGAAATTAAAACACTACCAATCGAATCAACCTATGATGGACAGATTGGTGTTGATTTTGCTTTGCCGTTTGCTTCAAAAACGTCACGGTCCGGTGCAGCTGAAAACAAACGCGTGCTATTATGCCACCAGGAACTTGCTTTCCAACCGTCTACTTAGCAGACAAGCTATTAACAGTCTGGCGAAAATCGATTTGCAGCACGTCGCTTTATATGCTTTCGTGCGATCTGTTGACAATACTACTACAGCGATGGGGTGATCATGAAGATGATATACAGTCGAAGCTGGTAAGGTAGAATCCAACGGACTTTTTGGAATTTTCCTAGTTCTGTGAGTTTTCTCACTAATGCGAATTCATCCCATCTCAATATTTTGTGTTCTCTATCTGTTTTTACCTACGTTTGCCTTTTGTTTTACTTTTCCTAGGAGCGTGATATTCAAGTGGTTTTAAATCATAGTCGTCATCTCCAGAAAAAACATTATCTGTCGCAAACCCTACCACCTTGAGTAAGTCTGTATATGTCGACGACTATTATTACTGCTTAGGCTGTCCCGAAGGACAGAGGAGGCGTGGTAGGTCTAAACTAAGATGGAGAGATGGCGGCGTGAAGAGAGACGAAGCCGCCTGGAAAGCCGGGATAACGAACTGTACTAGGTTGGCGTGCGACCTAGAGGAGCTTCGTCAGGCCAAAGTTTCGGATGAAGCTTCATCAGGCCAAGACCGCTCTCTCCCCCCCGTGACAGACCCTGCGGTAGCTTAAATTGGGGGGGTAGGACAAAACGGCAGAGTAGGGAGTAGGATTTATGTTTAATTTGTATAGTATTTAGTATTTGTAAGAGTAAATAAATCTGAACCCTGGTTTTATAAAAATAAAAGCCAAAGCCGCTCTGCAGTTGTAGCGCCACCTAAGTAAGTACGTAAGTATTATTACTGCTAGTGCGGGCGTGGCTGGATTATCGAAAATTTTGGTCTAATTGATTAAAAATCGGTTCAATTAAATCTAGCAAAGTGTCGCCGATATCGCAATTTCGATTGAATGCTACAAAGCAAACATGGATACTCTGAATTTTAGGATCCGTCTACCTTATCCAGGTTCTACTGTGGATCGTTTAGTACATGCATCTGAAATAGTTATCCTCCTTCAACGATGTAACTTCATTTGGAATGTCCAAACTTTAAAACAAGGTTGAGCCAAAAACTCGTCTCGTTCGAAATTTTATAGGTAATAATTTATATTGACAGTGTAAAGCACTACCTCAAATGAAATGTGGTGTACAAATAAGCATTTACTTACTCGTCTCTCTCTTCCTCTGTAGAAATCGATGAACGAAAATTCCAAGCCATGCTGACGTTCTAGTATAATCCAAACGGGGAAAGGAGTAGCGATCACCGAACGGCCAATAGAAATGTTCCAAATCAGTGATATAAGCGGTCCAATCAAATTCACTTTGTGTAACAACCTAAAAGATGGAAAACGACTTGATGTTACACTATGATTATGAAGAATTCACATAAGTATGCTGGAGCAGAACATTTCTACGCTGCAATGTTAATTAGATTAATACACCGACTTGCCAATTCCAATCCATCTAGGAAATCGAACAAAAGAAATTATACAAGATGGTATGGCGAAGTGTCTGCAGAATCATAACCAATTGGAAAGCATAGGGTCGTGCAAGCTTAGGGCGATTAAAAATACAACAGAGAGCACATATAAGAAGCTTCGTGTAGCAAAATTAGATAAGATCGTCACTACTGCTAGAGAGCTTAGAACATGAATTCTCAATCTAATAGAATTGTACCTATCTATGTACATTCAAGGCGCTAGCGAAGACCGTGTGATGATTGATAAGTCTTATCGGGCTCTGTAGCTCAGTTGGTAGAGTCTCCCTCTCTCAACCCGAGTGACGTGGGTTCAAATCCCGCTGACCCGATCCAGATATTGGCTTTTTCAATAGACTTTGTCTAAAGACGCAGAGATGCTGTAAAAATATCTGAACAGCCAAATGACGCTACAGTCGAAAGACTAAAACAGAGCTGGTACGCCTCTGAATAGGATGTAAGAGAACAAAAGTTCAACTTTGCCTAGGAGGATATACCCTTGCTCGCAGAAGAAGAAGAAGAGAAGAAGAATAAGATCGATACGTCAGAACGTAGTTGTTCTAGCTGGAATTTGGAATTGTACGTACGGCGGGAAAGGAGAAGAATGTTGGGTGCACCTGTTCATATGCGAAATGGGATGCGCGCGCGCACGCTGGATAACACGACATGATATGATTAATACCATCCTATACATACTGTAATGCTTGTTCTGAGTGACTATTCGTCTCCGTCCAATAGTTAACGGGTCTAAAAATGTATGAACCAAGTCTCTGGGGCAGCATGCCCTAATGCCGGAGACTCAGGTGTCCGCAATCGATGGCGCAATGCAAATCGCGGAATGGTGCAAAGCCACAAGTTGATAGAAAGTCAACCCATACTATGAGCCCATTCGTTGCATTATACACCGTACATAAGAAAAACATTCATGATGACTGCATTTTAACCATTCTTGCCAGTTTTCATACCGTTCAGACAGTGAACACGATGCAAGTTTTAAAACTGATAAATGGAATGAAAACGACGCAGAGACTCGATGAAGGATAGTTTTAACTAAACCCGAGCTGAATGAAATAATTCCATACTAGTTTCTAGTTCCAACACTAGTCTTTCGGGCAAATTTATGAATGTTGATGAAACAATCTACTAATCTAACACAGTACACGAACAAAAAAAAACCCAAGAAACTCTAATGGTCAACATGACGGACCTGTGGAATCGGCAATGTTTTACAATTAACTTGATTATCGATCTATCGTATCTTGGCAGAAACCTAATAAACGCGGACCTTGCTCGCACCTCGAGCAGTGCGTCGTCGCCTATCGATTTTTACAAGTCACGGAGTATTTTGCCCACAGCAGCGGCATTTTGTGAAAGTACCGATAAGCCCTGCGTTCCTGCGGTTTTAGTTTATTTATGTTTATAGTTTATTAAATACTTACACATGCAGGCTACGCGTCGAGACGGATGAGAGTTGCTGATACGGGGCGCAGCCTAACTATACATAGAGTGCACAACCTTTTACAAACAATAGCGCAATAGTAGGGCCGCTAGGACGAGGCAACCAAGTTCGACTATCAAGCCTGCTAGGAGGATGCCAGTTTCCGCTATACACAGGGCACTTTCCGCTTGTTGTAACCAACCACCATGCTATCGGCAGATCAACTGAGCAAAGTTATAACTCTACGGCTGGGAAGTAATAGGGAAAATACCGAAATTTTAACGACTGATCTAAGCTCAAGCTTATCAGCCTACTCTAACTAACGAAAGCACAAAGACTGACGTATAGGGTCGGACTTCCTGGCGAGGACCGAGTGACCCCAGGACCTACCACGTATTCGTTATGCGCGTAACTGTGTCGTCGTGTTGGTGTCTATTACTTTTCCTAATGCGGCACAGTCGGATACGAGCCGAACGCAGGCTGTGCAGGCAAACGGAAAGGAAGGTGCGTTAGTTTTACACAAATCTTTCGATTACCAGTGCGTGGAAAAGCGAGAGAACCATGGTGTGACCAATAACATACGAACACGATTCGCATTGGTACAGTTCTAAGCAAGTTTTGTGTGCTTTTTATTTAATCTGTCAGCAAACCGAGTCACACATTGTGAGATAAGAAAATTTATAAATGAACAAATTTTTCGCGATGTTGTTCGTACGAACTCCATTTGATACGGTGGCCACCTAGGCGACCTGGCAAGCAGTCACACGATCTAAATCAGTCATGGTTTTTATGTTTCGTTGGTTTCATCCTGTTAGAGCCATTGTAGTGTTAAGCCTAAATATACTTGCTACACCACAGACGAAAGCAATCTTCACAGCGATGCTGAAAACGCATGCAAATGCAAACGATTAGCTATAATAATAGTGAAAACAATTCGATGTTAAGAAGGAACGTACACTTGCGGCCACGATTGCAATCGATCACAAATATTCGTTGCGCTTCAAATGCGCCGACTCGTGCGGTTGTCTCATGTCTGCTCTCTCTATCGTACACGAGCCCGACCGAGCCGCTGGCGAAACGCACACTAGGCACACGAAAGTGAGCCGCAAAGAAGCCAGGATGCATCAGGTTGATTCGTTTCAGGGCATGGTAAACTATGGGGAAAATAGTTATGTTTTCTAGGCTGCTTATCTGCACCCAGTGGAGAACGCCCAAGATTGCCTAGACGGGATGCCTGGCACACCAGGCTAGCCTACGAAAGATTAGCAGATGCGTTGCGTTGCGATTGGGTCGAACGGTGAAATAAAAAGGTTTGCATGGGTTCATCCGCTCGGTTATCAGCCAGACCTCTGAATGTTTTGTAAGATTATTAAGGCATTACCACCACCAGGATTTTCTCTCTCTCTCTCTCTCCCTTAAAGGCTCCTATTTCGTAACCAAACGTTTTGTGTTTAGTTTCATTGACGCAACAGGGCAGATAAGTTTTAGTCGTCTTTCACGAGCTATTGAAAATGACTTGGTCAATGTTTTTTCAACACATCACACCAACAAGGTACTACTGGTTCCAGCTCAAACGTTTGTACTGTGTAGGATTGACGAAGAACAGAAATAAATAAATGACGCAAACGTATCTTTCATTACTTTTTTTCGCTTTCCTCGTTACCGGAGGTAAAATTTAAAGCCAGCGAAATTAGATTTGATTTCGTTTTTCTTGTTACAAGATACAAGCTCGATAATTACAATCAAGGTAAACATCCGCCGGGACTAGTTGAACGTCATGAATACGTAAGATTTTTTGTTTAACCTTCTGGCTATCCTACACTTTACTCTTGTACCTACTGAATAAAGTTAAACAGGACAACAAAAAAACAGGAATCCTATTTCGTCACTAATTTTATCTTGGGAGAAGGTATAAGCGAAATTTTCCATTTCCTGAGCATGAGACAGGTTGAGTCGTAACCATTGGAAGCGAAAAGCACCAAAAAGCAGATGGGTGACTCCTTCCAACGTTTGTAGAAGTGATGAGAATAGTTTTTAACGTTCTTAGCACATGCGAAAATCAATTTTGCATTATTTTGTTTTTAAATATTAACCTAGTATACATTATACGATCAAAACCCGATACTGAACAGTTCTTGTTCTTTTTTTCTGCAAACCACGAGCACCTGTGTGGAAGGTACACCATTTTTAGATGAAAAGAGAGGTTGAGATAAAGGATCAGAATTCAAACAACTAATGATACAAAGATAGACAATACCTAATACTGTGCTCTTGGACGTATTTTCGTATGCTTACTGGAGGAAGATTAATAGTTTGGATAATGTTGTACCGGTATGGCTACTCAAATTTCCGACCCTTCACGTGGTAACTCCCATACCTGCACCATTCGTGTACAATCGTTTCGTGTAGAATACCACTATCCACGCAGTAGGCTTGCAAAATTATGTACTCTAATTAATTACAACTATGTGGTGTTTACTTTTATCTGTCGGATGTTCTGTTCCGTCAATAACTGGCAAGGCTCATCCAAAACAGTGCTGGCGAAGAGGGGTTCGCTGGGAAGGCACTGAAAATCCAGCGTAGGAAGACGTCGACGTGACGGTCGGGAGGAATCAACGAACAACATTTCGTTTTTATCATTTATACCACGGTGTGATCCCTTTATTCTTTTACAATTGTCACCGAGTTTAGATAAGACAAATCGAAACCATAAGCATAGTTAATTAACTGTATTGTGCCTTCAACTCGCTGAAAAGCATGATTTTGCGATTATCTGTTCTGGTTTTTTGCCTGTTTGTCCCTGGAAATTCTATTACTTATTATTGTTCAACTTCACCTATTTTTGATATTCGTTCAGTGTTGATTGTTGAAGCACAACGGTGGTGGAGCGTTCGGGAGCAGGCGTTATTAATGGTTTCTGGAAAAGTGGTTGTTGATAGAAGGCGCTGAAATTAAGGCGACGATGTTGAATGTTAATCATCAGCACTAGGAACAGCTAAGGTTCATTTTATTCCGCGTTAACAGTAGCGGGGGCGCACACAACGGACAAAATACCGAACGCAGTATCTTCCTTGCTTTTTTGAGTTGAACTCGTAACAGTAGCGCTGTATCGTATGATTTGAAAAAAAGGTGCCTGCCGGTTGTGAAATGGTGACGCGAAGCAGCCGAACTAAGTAGACGAACATGATGTCGATGACAACAGCAGTTGGACGAAACGAAAGCAAAAGTTTACTTGAAGATTTTTCCCTGGTTAAACTTGCGACCGTTCTTGTCGGTGCCGCACCAGGAGAAGTACTGGGCAACCAGCTTCTTCGTTTCCTCGGCGGATGCATCGAGATTCTTCCAGTCGTAAACTTCGTAATCGATTTGCCAGTCGGGCGACAGCTGGAAGGCTAGGTCATGGCCGCGCCAAACCCAGATACCGGAAATTGTACTGTTGTTGTCTTCACCGAAAAGGCAGACTGAGGCGAAGCTTTGTTTGCGCATCTTGTCCAAACGCTGGAACATTCCCGTGATCAAGTTACAGCTCATGAACACCTTGGTCAGCTCCTCTGGGTATTTGTATTCACCGTACCAGATCGAGTAGTTGGCGGGGTCGAACTTCGTCCAGAAGTATGGAATAGATTTGGTTTCCTCCTCGTTGGAGTAGAACCGCTTAAAGTCGTCGAAGTTAAAGCTACCCTTGGGCAGGGCCTCGAACGGATCGTTCTGCTTAGGCTCGGCGGCAAGCAGTTCGTCAGCCGCATCTGGCTGTTCCTCTTCCTGAATTTTGGCTGCATCGCTGACTGGGTTTTTCTCCTTCTTTTCCTTTTTCTTCTCCGGCTTGTCGGCCGCAGCAACAGCGCCTACTTTGGCCTGAAATTCTGCGTACTTCTTGGGGTCGACCTGTGCCACCTTCGCGCACAGGGGCAGATTTTTGACGACGGGTTTGACCTGCGGCTGATTCAGGACGGTCGTGAACCATCGCGTAACGGCACTGTACGGTGCGCGGAAGGAAGGATCCAGCACATGCTCGTACGCATGCAATAATGTGGTGAACACGACGACGTCAGCAAGCGTCACTCGTTCGCCGACTAGGAACGTTTGTTTCAGCAGCCGGTCGTTAAGCACAGCCAATCCGCGACGCAGATCCTCCTTGGCCCGCTCGACGTTGTTCTTGTTATATGGTACAATGCCGAGCAGAGGAAAGACCCACGATTGAACTGCCGGCAGTAGCTCATTATCGGCGAAGCTGACGAACGATTGAACTTCCGCACGGTGAAAATCGGTCGTGCCTCGCAGCTGTTCGTTTGCAACGTAGTAGGCGATCGCGTTACTCTCTGTCAAGTACTTGGCATCTTGCGTCTCGAAAGCCGGCACTTTTCCCAGGGGAAACTTCGACAGGAAAGACTCGTTGCGGTTGGTTTCACCAAACACGAAGTTCGAGGCTTCCTTTACCGGTGCGCCGGAGTATTGAGCGGCGATCAGAACTTTATAAGCACGAAAGTTTTCTGGGTAGGTGTAAAGCGTCTAGAAAGCATAACGATAAAACAGGATGGTATAGTTAATTAAACTCAACGATGGGCATGACAGTTGATCATCTACACTCTACGATCATCTACACCAGGCGAGTTTTACCAATATCGGACCATTATTATTGAAGTAAAATAGACAGAACACTCTTCTGAATTACAACCCACCCACGATACCTTAAAACATTTCGGCAAAAGCAGTAAGTTTTAGCAGTTAAACTTCTCAACTGAATGAATCATTACTTACACCGGCCATTTTTTGTTCCTAACGCGAAAAAGACACGAAAATAATATATTTTCAGGTATTTTCGGCAAACCTCGCGTGCTTAGCAGTACGTGTCTTCCCGTAGCGGAAATGAAAAGGAGGTCGCCACTGTCGCAACCGGTGACGTTTAGCTGTAACAAGACAAACCGAAACCACTTTTAGTTGACTTCCACTAGTTTAATTCTCCACATCAACAACACCATCATATCATTATCCCGCAAACACAGAGAATTTGAAACAAACCTCTATTTCTTAAAATTTTCCATCAATCTTACAACCATAACGAGTACTTTTTATCTGAATTTTTTTTATATTGAGTGAGGAATTTCAATAGTTGCTAACATTTGTATTCCTCCAACTCTGTTATCTGACGTAGTTTAAACTTTTAACCTCTGACTCTTTAGTGAATTCTCCCCTTCCTTTACATCTGTGATCCGTGCACACGAATAATCGCGCTGGATGACAATTTCTGCCGTTCTTCCAGCGATCCGAATAACTCGGCGTCTACTTTGATTGTTGCAAATTATAATTACACAACTATGTTTAAAACAACATTAATTTATACATACTACATGTGTGTAAAATGGGTTAGAATACCGTAATTGGGATATGTGAAAGATAGTTTGTACCATAATATCGACAAACGACATTCAATCATATATTTTCTGGAATCGAGGCATAGTTAGGATTTACAACTTTAACCAATATAGAAAATAAAACTTAGGATGAGGTAGGCTTAGGTTTGTGTGCCACAAGTATAACTTAATAAACTGATATAATAAGAAATGTGTGCTACGCTCGCAATGATCTAGATCACTTGATGGCTCTCACATAAATTTTGACCTACTGTCACTCAACCGCGTTTTAGGTGTCAAAATCATTGCGTTTGCTTCATTCATGAAAACGAAAAATGAAAATAGCTGCAAAATCGTTCCGAAAAAAGTTCAGTGGAGTACAAGTGAAACACAGCTGAGAAAATTTGTCAGAATTAGTGTCGTGATTAACGCAGAAACACTAAGAAATTTGCTTGACGCTGCTCTGTACAACAAAAGTGCCAGAAGACAAAAAGGCATCCGCACCTCACGAACTAAAATAGAATTCGTGTCGCCAACATCAAACAAGAGTTTATTTGACTGAATTTATAAACTTACGTTTATAATACCTCCTAACGCAATTATAGTTTTCATGACTGGAATCGTGTAAGATCCTACTCACATATTTTTTCGCACATACCTGTACTTTATTTGTTTCGACTTGCATGTGCACGACTAGTTAAATCGATATGCGGCAGTAATAAGCGGACCAACGGTTCATTGCTTCATTAAAAAATCTAAATTGCACATACAAATAAATGGTAGAATTGCATTAACTAAAAGTATATCCTGGATTTATGTATTTGACAACAATCAATGGCATCACTCAAATTAAAAATCGCAAATACTGCTAAAAGGTCAAGGACTACATAAGAAATAATATCCAATGATGCGTAGACTTAGTCGTCGGCACCGAAACGAAAATTGTTCAGCTAGATGAAAATACCGAATCTTGTAAAGGAAAACGAGATGAAAAAGGCAACGACGAAGGAATGAGAAGCACGTGTTCGATCATATACTGTAAACTATAATTACGAAGATATAGCCCCGAAGGTATGCACGAAAACTTTACACGTGGTTTATTTTTCTCTACATGCCAAGTGTATATTTCTAGTTTTGAATCGATTTGTTTTCTTTTAATCATAGGACTGTAAAATAGCTAGTAACTATTCACGACAAAGCAGATGAATCGAAAACGCCCACAATGTTCCAAGAAGTTGCGAATGGTAAAGTGGTAAAGAATATAAGAATTGTGTAAAATAATAGAATTAAATCAAAGGGAAAATGCAAATTGCAACCAAAAACGGCGACAGCTTGTTTTTAGGACAAGTATGAGAAAAACATCTTATGGCAAAAGCCCAGGGCTATTGTATATTCAAGTATTATCATAATGACAAGAAGAGAATTCCATGGAGCAAACAATACCACCTACTCACATAGTGTATCATCGTTGAAAACATAAGCTGAGATACGTCCTCCAACTTCAGGGGATGTTTTATCATTACCAAGCGGTGAGTATCGTAAAAGTAATTGTGTGTTTAGAAACTAAGCAAATGGACTTAAAGACATTTTAAATATATTTTCATTATATTCTCTGGTTGAAACAATAACTCATACGTTCAATAAACATTAGTCAAACTATGTTACCATACTAATCGAATGTTGCCTATGCATTTAACTTTTATCTTTTCATCAGGCTACAGCATTTACGGTCAATGCGCTTGTATACTCTTGGACTGGTATTGGAAAAGATTGCGATAGTCTGTTGGACTGCACAGCAGATTGTATAAGTAATGTTACCAAAGCCATGAGTGATATGGTAACACACAACATGAGCAACTCACTGGCTACCCTATGCAACATTGGCAACTCGTGCTATATGAACTCGGTGTTGTACACCCTACGATTCGCTCCCAACTTCACTCACAATCTGCATCATCTGGTGGAGTTCCTGGAACTGGTATTGCAACGAACCAGCGGCGATAGGCACCACTCACTGGCAACGAAACACGGCTCGAATCAACCGCCGCATTCAATCCAGCATAAACCAAAATCGTCATCGCTCGGGCGCAACATACCCGGAGTCCATGGGTCCAGTGGGCGCAGCTGGAGCAGCAAGGATCTGGCCTCCCTGGGGAGCACGAACGGTAGCGACGCGGCAGCGGTGGGAACATTTGCTGCTGCAGCCGCCGGCACCGGTGCCAGCGGAATTAGCAGCTTCGGGCCGTACAACGGTATTGGTAGCGAATGTGGCGCAGCCAATACTGGAAATTGCATTAACTCTACCGGGACGGGCACAACAAACAGTGGCAATGCGTGTCGTAATTTGCGTGGCGACGGCGAAGTTAGCGGCAGTGGTGGCTTGAAGAGCAACCGTCACCTGGTGTGCGACTCATTACACGAGCTGTTTCATAGTCTCGCACGGAACGAAGCAGCGGACGTGATCGAACCCTTCCACGCGGGAGGCCTGCTCCATGCGGTACAGTGTGTCAGCACAACTTTCGAGGGTAACCAGCAGCAGGATGCCCACGAATTTCTCATGTGCATTTTGGATAGTGTGCGCGAATCGTGCCAAATACTCAACAAAATTCTACTTGAAAATCCCGATCTCCTGAGGAATAGGTAAGAACCGCTTCGACCCCCCAATACCATGGAGTATACGCTGCCGTACATTATCACGCTCGTTCCCGTTTACTTTCAGCACTATTTCGATGGTCGGTCCAGCCGCTCCATTAGACACGGTGGATTCAAACTACATAATTAATACATCCGCGACAACCACGGAGTCGAAATCCAGCAGTGGGCCGTTCATCGCACGCAACATCTTTCGGCGGCGCAAGGAATCGCTCAAGAACGCCAAGTCAGCATTAGCGAAAGAGAGCAAGTCCATCACAGTCGACGGTTCAGTCGTTACCGTCCATGCGGCAACTGCCGGCACGCCCTTCAACACGACGTTCGGCGAAGTGTCCAGTATCCTGAATATGGCGGCTGCACATAAATGTGCCGCAACCGATGAGCGGCTTCTACAGGAACGGATCCGAGCGCTGGGCCTGAACTTTTTCTGCGAAGACTTCGAGGGCGTGACGGTGTCTCGGACGCGCTGCCTATCGTGCGAGACGGTCACCGAGCAGAAGGAAACTATGATAGACATAGCTATCCCCATTACACCGAGCGAAGGAATCGACGCTGCTAAGAATCCGCAACAATTCTATCAGGTAAGTTGTCAAATTGTTTTTCTACTATAACACTGCGTGCTGCAGGGTTCAAGTATTGTATACGTGGAACGTAGGGAAACGTGGAAATTATGCCAGTAACACGTGCCGCAATATGTTTTGGCAGGATGCGTGTATCACGCAGGAGTACTTCCGAGGAGACAACAAGTATCGGTGCGAGGCCTGCTCGGGTTACACCGAGGCGTGCCGCACCATCTCGTTCGATATTCTCCCCCGGTTGCTGGTGCTGCAGCTCAAGCGCTTTAATGGGGACATGGAGAAAATCAACAGCTACATTCCCACACCGTTCGTGCTGCAGTGCTTCTGCCGCGATTGTCTCGGCAAATCGGAGACGGAGAAGCGACACATCTACCGGCTGTACAGTGTGATAACGCACGTCGGAGCACGCATGTCTGTCGGGCACTACATCGCGTACACCAGCTCGCTCGACATACCGTTGCAGTATTTCAACTGTGTTAAGGACCGCCAGCGGAGGGTGCTGCTGGCCGCGACCTCGCTCGAGGCGCAGCAAGCGGCCAACGCGGACGGCGTCAGCAACGGAGGAGCGGGCGGCAAGGGACACCACGGAAACGAGAAAAGCACCTCCGGCCAGCTTAAGAAGCTATTCGGTGGCAAGAAAGCGTCGAGCGCGGGCGACATTAGCAAAAAGCTAAAGAACAACGTTATCAACCGGTTCTCCCCGAGCAACGGCGTGGAAGGGATGCATATCAATGGGAACCCCGGCGCAGCGACTCCCGGCCAGCCCACGGGTGCCTTGGTGACGACCGCGACAACGGGATCCAGCGAGCAGCTGCGCATTATCAGTGGCGCCGGCTTTCACCTGCCAAATGCCGGTGCACCAGCGGGCAGCTTTCCCTTCCACACTAGTATAAACAGCACGGCCGCCGGTGAGCCAGGGACGCGAAAGTCACCCCACTTGCACGGTTGCCCCTGCCAAAGCATCAATTGCTGCGCGGTGCTGGCAAAAAACAACAACGCGCCTCACAACCAACACCAGCCTCTGCACACGTCCTCCGGGGACACCGGGGCCACAAACTCCGCTAACATCAACGACGGTGGAAACACGCAAAACTTTCACAGTTCCTCGTCCGTTTCGCTGGGGTCGATGAACGCGGCCAATCTCAACTGCAACAACCACCTTAATTTCCACCTGGGGGAACTGAACGGCGACAGTGCGACGGCATCGCTGGTCAGCTGCCCACCGTCTTGCTTGCCGAGTGTCGCCATGAACGCGCCGCACGGAGCAACAGCCGCCCGCAGCACCGTCGCCGAGCTGGCCCAGCAGCAGCAACTGATGTGGTACATGTGCGACGATGATAAGATAAAAATCATGACACAGCTTGAGTTCGAAGAGATGCTCTCGCCAAGCCGTCGTCATGTGATAACTCCATACCTACTATTCTATGCACGCTATGACGTGCAGCATCAAAACCAGCAACGGTCTCAGCCGAAACCATCGTCAAAGACCGCAACGGTCGCCAACGTTGCTGCAACTGGCAGTCGTGAAATCATCCTGCCGGACGCGGCCAGCTTCAACCTATTCAACCAGGACGGCCCATTATCATCGTTCATCACATAAACCTTTGAAATCTATGTCCTTATCATACACGTAATGCTGTTTATATAAATGCCAGATGATTCAAAACCTTTATGAATAAAAACAAATAATTTTGTAAGACAAAACGGACTTTGCTTCGAGTAATATTGTATTTCAGTAGCAAAACATAGACATAAACACACGTTGATATGCTCCAATAAAGCAATATTTAGGTAATTAAGAAAACGAACCCATGCGGTATTGCAAAAACTGGCGCAACTGTGAAGATGGTGGTGCGTTCTGTATAAGCTCTCCCATTCAACGGCAAGGCAATGTTTTAGCTTTAGGTGATGAATAATGTCGATGTTAACGCTTATGTTAGAATAAATTCATAATTATTTTGTTCTAGATTCTTCCAGTGCGTGGAGAGGTATTGGAAATACAGGGGATTTGTCTGAATGTTATAATTGGAAGACTGTTTGCCAGTGGTATATCGTAACTTCCCTTCCCGGGTTTCGTTTACTTTTCATTTGACCGTGGCCAAATCAGCCTAAGATACTATAATGCTTCAATTATATAAGAAGGAATAAAAAATCAATATCACTATCGTCCCGAGGTTCGTAGAAATGGATTCGTGTAGTTCGTTGTTGGTGTGAAAGTTGGCTCGGAAATTTGCGCATATTTGTATTCCATCCATTCTTCTAGTATCATTGCATATGCAGGCGCTGTATAAACATTACCTGCCCCATCGTAGGATGACAGTTCGGATCGTGTCCTTGAGACGGATATGTGTAGATTCAAATTCAAACAAGTCCCCGCCCTGGACGTTGTAAACAAAAACAGGAAAAGTCAGCAACGGCAAAGATAATCATAAAAGTACAGGTCACGCTGGTGGTAGTTCAGCTGCAACAGAAAAATATAGGTCGTTGGCCATTGAGAAACTGCGGCGATCAGCATAGCAGGTGCTTCAGCGACTGTCACAACATCTCAGCGGTACGGTTTAAAGCAAAACTGGCAACACGGACAACGAACGGAGTACGTCATTCGGCTAGGTAAGCCCTGGTAGTTGAAATAGATTGTGGCTAGAAGAATCAGTGCTTGTGCAAGTGGTTCCGAGTGAACTTCAATCCTTAAATCAAAATCAGCAACAAAAGTTTAATAAAAAGATTTCTAGTTAAAATGCCTCGAAGAGGACGTTCTGCTTCTCCTCCGCCGGCGGCCCGTAGGTAGGTAATAGAAATCCGCACTGGTTTCGTAGATTACGGTTGTGAGGTTAAGTGCGAACTCCCACCGTAGTTATAAAGCTTGCATGGGGTAGGACCCCCAAGAAAAGCATCCATCATGCAGCTTCTGGAATGAATCGTTACGCAACAGATTTGTGCACCTCGCAAGACACATTGCCATACTGCGTAAATCTTCTGCCTTGAGGATGATGAAATTCATAACGTGGTGCACGAAATATTTACTCCTTCCTAAATAAGCAACGAACCGGTTACAGTGAGTTGGCGAAAAACTATTTTTTTAATTTCTCCGCAAAGTGGCGCATGATGTGATGTGATTCCCGTACATAGAGTTTATAAACACCTAATAAAACCATTCATAATTACAATTTATTCACGATTGCATTCAATGTGTGCGACCGATGGGAAGCAGAAAATTCGAGATCATCTAGAAGGCTCGCGTGAGGTGCGAGGGCCAATCAAATGACACATTGTCGTAAATATTTGTTGTCTGACGTTGGACAGACCTGGGCCTTGTCTGTTTACCAGCAGCAATGGACGACGCCCGAGACTTATGACACATGACGAACACAGCGGCCCCATGGCGCAGCGAACGTCCGAAGTGATACAGCTATAGCACATTTTCTTTTTGTCCTTCGACTATGGATGCTTGGCTTTGTGCTACGGTTTCTACAAGTGATTGGATTTTAACACACCATTTGATCATATGGTCAATCGCAATATGCTATAAACAATTGTCATTGGGTTGTCTCGATTGACCGATAACACCAATAACCCTGGCCTTCACACCATGTGTTAAACAAATTGATGTGAACAATGTTTCACGTTTTTGACAATTGCTTTTATAAATTAAATTTCTTTTCTTAGAGCCCCTCCGAGGGCAGCTCCTGTCCCAGCCCCCGCTCCGAAGCAACCCATGGTGCAGCATGCGACACCGACAGCCGTCGCCCCGTCGCAAGGTCCCGGTCTGATGGCACAGATGGCCGCGACGGCCGGTGGTGTTGCCATCGGTTCGGCTGTTGTAAGTAAACCCTCTATCGACCGCATAATTCGCCTAGACGAGCTTTATTCCCCCTTTCGTCTGTTTTTCAGGGTCACACGATTGGGCACGCAATGACGGGCATGTTCAGTGGATCTGACTCGAAGGAAGCGGCCCCGGTTCCTACCGCAGCCGGCCCACAACAGTACGCACCGGCGGCGCCAGCCCCCGCTGGCGAGTCTGGGCCGTGCGCGTGGGAGATGAAACAGTTCATGTCGTGCGCCCAGAACCAGTCGGACCTGACGCTCTGCCAGGGATTCAACGAGGTGCTGCGCCAGTGCAAGGTGCAGTATAACATGTAAATTACGAGCGCCACATGCTGGATCATGCAACAGTCCACCCCTGGGGGCTAGTGCAGTAGTGAGACACTATGTTCAAAAAGAAATTACCTTGAAAAACAAAAAAGACTATACAACAAAAACAGCCAATTGGAAGTTGCACCAATTTCGAAGCGTTAGTTCGGCTTTTCTGTTGCACGCCGAGTGTCAGGTCCGGGCTTGTTGTTGGCCGCGGGGTTGCAGCACATTATCCGAAAAGGGGAGGATGAGTTAACTCCGCAGTTCACGGCGACGACACTGTCGAATGGAATGATGCGTGTGCTATTTAGTCAATTGACGACAATATGCGTCTGCCACAAGGCAAGGGGATTTAGGATAAGTTAGTCGAAATAAAGCATAAGTTCAGTAGTCCCGTAGACCGCATCTTTCTCTAACTTTCTACTTGGCGTTCTTCTTCGTCGCTTTATCGTCATCGTTCAGACTAGGTTCAAGGTTAGCAGTGTGCGCATTATCGTACTTTAAGGATTTATATGACGAAAGACAGAAGGCAGTGGGGAGCAACAACAAATGTGTGGTACTACGGACGGAACCACTGGTTGTGTGTTTCACAGAGTTTCACACATAGCGAGTAGCAACCAATTGTTTGTTTGTCTCTTTTCACAGACGATAATACTATAGTCAGGGCATTTCTTCCCACAAGTTCTGCCTTATCTCGTGCGTACTCGGTTGCTGCGGTGTCAAATTGATAATCGACTCGGGCGAAGTCGATGGCGGTGGCGTCTGGGGATATCATCTCGATTTGGTCGTGGGCGTACTTTGTCGGGATGGCTTCCACTTGCCGCCTCAGGTGCTGGAATATTTGTTTCCATACGCTTCTGTACGGGACCCTCCAGGATTTACCTGCTCTGCCCGTGATAGAGCCAGACTGGGGAGCAGTGTATCGTGGACGACGACAACTTCGAGGTAGTAGAAGAGTTCTGCTATCTTGGCACAGTCGTAACTTCGGACAACAACGCAAGCTGTGAAATCCGGAGAAGCATTGTTCAGGGGAATCGTGCCTATTATGGGCTCCACAAATTAATTAGTAAGCAATATAGCGCACCTTGATCAGACGGGTCGGCCTCTACGGGCATGAGTCCTGGACTCTGCTCACGGAGGATGCAAACGCACTCGGAGTCTTCGAGAGGCGTGTGCTCCGGTCGATCTTTGGTGGCGTGTACGAGCAGAACGTATGGAGGAGAAGAATGAACCACGAGCTAGCTGAGCTGTTTGGTGAGCCGGACATCCTGACGGTGACGAAGGCCGGGAGGATCCGCTGGTTAGGCCATGTCATGAGGATGCCGGACTCATGCCCCACTAGCGACCCGCTCGGTACGAGACGCAGAGGAGGCGAGCTCGGTGGCTGGACCAAGTGGAGCAGAACTTGAAGGATTTCGGGTGCTACCGCTAGTATCCTTGAAAACTATTGCTGACCGGGCCATGTCAGCACGATGACGTGCTCAACCTTGAGCGGGCCAGAGAAGAAGAAGAATTCCGCCTCGTTGTCGGTGTCAATATCGGCCACCGCCTCCATGGCAGGGCAGGGCATATTCTAACAATGATTAGCTAAGACGGTCACGGGGAAAACGACACCGGTTTCGATTCCAGCTGGCGCCAGTGTGAAACGCCAGTTGGGCCGATCGGCGTGCCGGAGACAATACACTACCGTTATCGGTAACATGCACTTTCGTACGTTCGTACACAAGGTGCACTGGAACACTGACCCTGCCGACTGTGGATCGCTATCGATAAACGACTGTGGGAACGCTCTGAAATTACTGCCACTCCCATCGGCGGTTGGAGGCAGAATGATTGCCTCCAATTGATTTGTTGGCCGTGAAATCAACTTTTATTTGTTTTATTTGTCAGACAACTTCTTAAATTCGAAATGCTTTGAAGAAATGAAGAAAAATGAATAAATGCTTTCACATCACAAGGGTCACGACACGATAGGGGAACCGGTCGTTGAACGGCGGGGCGCCGGCGCATGGGGATGGCTTGCATTGCCGTCGGTTGGGGTTGATAAGCTATCGCTTCGCTCGTGTCCCTACCTTCCAAGGGCTTTCACTCCGGCGACGACGGGAAGTGCCTTCTCTGCCGCCTTGAACACAAGTTTGCCAGCTCCTTCCTGTAGATGGGGCAGGTAGAGGTGAGAAAATGGAGATGTTCTCTGTTGGACCAGTTTTTGATTCAAGTCCAGGTGTCATGGTTAAATGTAGTTACAATCTTCTTCCCCAGCTTCTTCAGCCGGCCGGCCTCGGTTTGGCCGAGCAGCAAGAGCGCCGCCAGCACGACGAACACGAAGATCTTGTTGAAGTTCATGGCGGGCAGCGTTTGTCGGAGGAGTTTACTTCACTTGCTTGAACAGAAACTTGAACAGAAGTGCTTACACAAAAACACACAACACGACGACACCGGAGGCAATTATTATAGGGACTATGCCCAGAAGTGCGGCATTCGTTTCTTAAACAGCATACGTAGACTGATAAAGCCTGTTCGTTTTATGCCACCTCCCGGTGGCACGCGTCTGCGTTCCACAATTCATTGCTCCTGTTTGCATAGGACACCGTTAGCGACCCGGGGCGGGGAACCCCGCAATTGCTCGCATCGCATCGCGAAACAAAATGAAGGAAGAGAAAAGAGAAAGAAAACCAAACCAAAACAAAGCGGAGAACAAGGAAATGCCCGTGTGCTTTTTCGTTCGAGTCAACAGCAAATCGAGGGGATTCCCGATTTTCTCCCGACCGGTGAACTCCCGGAGCGATTTCTTCGCTTCCGCTCGGTTCGTTTTCTGCCGCCTTGATTTCGCAGTTTCGGTTGGAGCATAAAAAGCCACAATTCTTACGATGAAGCTATCAGTCCAGCGCGAAGCATTCGATCGGAAACAGTGATCTTCCTCGTCGTCGTCGACTTCAACGAATCAACCAACCAATCAAACCAAGCAACATGAACTTCTACAAGATCTTCTTCTTCGTCGTGCTGGCAGCGCTTCTACTACTCGGCCAAACCGAGGCCGGCCGGCTGAAGAAGCTGGGAAAGAAAATTGTAAGGACCTTTCACCGATTCACCTGGAGCTGAAGCAAAGCAAAATTAACCCCTCCTTTTCACTTCAACCCCCCCTTCCCCACCCCATCCTCCTCCTTTGAAGGAAGGAGCCGGGAAGCGTGTGTTCAAGGCAGCAGAGAAGGCACTTCCCGTCGTCGCCGGAGTGAAAGCGCTCGGACGTTAGACGGCACACAAGAGGCCAGCCAATGTGCCACCCGTTACCCCACCTCAGTACTCAGGTACGAGCTGGTTGAAACCAGTCAACGAAAGGCTTCCCAATATCCTAGCTTTAGGTTGATGTGCGAGATTTCTGTACGCATCGAAGGGCTTTAAATACATACCGAATTTATTCCACGAATTGGAACAGCACTAATCTACACCGGGTTACGGGCAACAATGAGGTTGCAATAAAACGTCCGAAATTGTTGTGCTTGTGTTGCTTCACCGCATCGTCAAATCGGACTGGAGCCGGCTGTCCGATTTATGAAGTTTGCCGGATGTTACGAGGGTGGTCTGATCGCAGATGTAGATGTCGCCACAGGAGGATGAAAGTTCGGGAATAAATGCATGTGCATGTTTTAACAGGTTGTATCAAAAATGTGAGGCATTTTGAGCATCCAGTTTTATTTTGGCCATCGTTTTAGTGAGGGTATGGGTTTTGCGATGATGGAAAAACCTGGATATCGAGCTGTTATTGAGTGTTTGGTTTTGAAAGGCCAACCGCCCACGTAAATCAATGATGACTTGAATGATTTTTACGGGGACTCTGCACCATCCTTTACCACTGTGAAATTTTGGGAAGCTGAATTAAAACGAGGCCATACCAGCATCAATGACGAGAAGCACCTAGGACGTCCAGATAGTCGGACAGTCCAGACCAAGTACGAAAACATCGCGAAAGTGCATCAAATCGTACTATGACAAATGCTGCCGCGTTTGCGTGTCACACTCTGTTGACGAAGTTTAGGTGCGACAAATATGAATTCGGGCGCCGATTAATCACTATGGTGGATACATCATAACACGTTAAAATCAGAGATGCATCAGAGTGGCTGGGAAAGTGATGGCAACAGTTTTTGTTTTTTTTTTTTAGGGAAATCCGTGGAGTATTCCTAGTCAAACTTTTTTTATTTCCAAAACTCCAGATTGCTCTTGGAGGGCAGAGATTTTCCTCAAGTAGTAACGCCGTCTCCTTTGTAAACACGCTGGCTTTTTTGAGAAGAAGGACGGCAACTACTTTCTGAAGGGCTCGGAGGGGAGAGAGCATCGCTGGGAGAAGTGTATTACGTTAAACAGAGGCCATGCAGAGAAATAAGGAAAATCACGTGGAAACGAACTTTATCTGTGTTAGGCTAGAAAGTTATCAGATCAGACCTCGAATGCCGGTTTTTTTTCGGAGCTTTACAAAAACGAAATAAGAAAGCACTCGAGTGCCTCGGGGGCTTAGAATACTTAATACATTTTGACTACTTTTATTACTTCTATTTTGTGTTTTTTAAATACAAACATTGCATTTACAATACGTATTGCCGACTCTGCGACGCTGCCCCTTACACCTTCTCCTTCTCCTCATTCGTCCGCCTATTTCACTACCCCAACCCACCTTCAAGCCATGACATTTCCCTTCTATCTCTTTTCCCTCCCCACCCACTCTATAACTTTCTCAAACACACGCACACAGATGGATGTATCTATACACACGCATAACTGAGAATAGC
>JAOEFI010004494.1:0-33412 GCA_034621735.1 Anopheles plumbeus | reverse complement strand
ATTGTTTCCGAAGCTGTCCTCGACGTCAACGAAATTCAAACTTCATACCCACACTCTGCGATGGTTGGTTGTCCACGGTCCACAAATGGTTGCCCACGGACACTGGAAGACGTATTGTCTAATATTATTTGCATTTAAAAAAAAATTGATTCCAATTTCGTTGAAAGATTTTTTTATTGTAGACAATCGACGTAATATTGGATGAAATCAAACATTCATTTGTAATACTGAAACGGCCACAAAAAAAAACTTCCCTACCATACGCCGCATGATATGAGTTTTGATTTTTCCACGTTCCACCAGATACGCCAAACTATTCTCATCCCACGAGCAGTTCTAGGCTAAACAAAATTATACTGCATGATTCAAAAATGTTTCCGAATCACCCACGATTCCTTTGCTAACGGATTACAAGTCGTGTGTATATGTCGGACGTAACAGATGCGGGTGGCAAGCTTCGATAAGCACAAACAAAACTTACTCAGTCACTTAAGCCGTCCAATAATGCCGCATCATTCAATTCCGGAACTTTCTGAGGAGATGCTTCTTATGCGTCGCTACGAGGTAGGGAACATGAAGAAAAAAGCTCGAGGGAAAAATAATACCCACTTAGACTTGTTATTTTCTAAAACACCACTGGAATGGAAAAAGAGTCGCCGAGCAGGAGAGGTTATGGCCTATTGGATTTATCGTACCAAATCTTTGAAATTGGGTTGCCAATGCTTCGTTTGGATGCGAGCAAACCGCAGACTGGGGACAGGGTACAAGTTTTGTGCAAACAATGATTTATGCAAGTCCAACTTCGAACGCGTAGAAGCATCGATTAATCTAAGCACATTCCTGCTTCCCGGAGAAAATACGTTATGATAGAGGGACCACGATGAAACAAAATCTTTAGACTACTAAAAGCAGTGCATTTTATTCGTAACCAATAAAAAGGAAGTCGTATTGCGACACTAGGCCAGTCCCTGTTAAGGGCGAGATACCTTCTATAGTGGATTCCTTTTTGAAATATAGAATAATGTATATATATAATGTATAGCATGACATAGAACTGTTTGGGTTTTCTGATTGTATAAACCTTCTATTCAGTAAGTTATCGCTTATACTTTTTTCATAATCCCATTAGAGCAAGCTCTTCGCGGAAACGTTTCGCTTCGTTCGCCATTTCCTCGGCCGTTCGCCGCGGTCGTTCTGGCTCCTTGTCGTGTCGACTGAGCTCATTGTAGATTTGATCATTCTCAGGAAAATCACCGACGTGACGTGGGATTATGTGACCATGCACATGAAAGACGGTCTGGCCAGCCTCAGGCCCATCCTGCACAGTTACAGTCGATGAGGTGGCGGCGTAAACTCTCTCGGCCGCTTTCTCTACTGTGCAAACCGTCTGGAAGAAGTCGTTTCTTTCAGCAGGAGTGAGATCGGACAAACGTGCTGCAACACGCTTAGTTGCTACAAGAACATCTGTAAGAAAAGAATATATTCGTTAGGAAAGCGAGAATCGAATTAAATTGAAGTGGACAGAATACAAACGTACGTCCTGGCACGACACAACGGATGTTGGTAAAAGCGTAACAATGTTTGGAAACGTAGAATATTGTATCGGGATGAATTTCAAAGTCTCCAAATGAAAACTTTTCATTGCATTTTGGATCGCTCACATAGGTAAGGGTTTTTGAAGCAGATAAATTGTAAACATCGTCCCTTCGATGTTCAAAGCATGGCATATTTGCTCGCACGCTTGTGAGCTTAGAAAAGTCTAGATCCACAACGACAACATCCAGATCCTGATCTCTTGCTTCGCCAAGAATTTCTCCCCATGGGCTGACGACCATTGCATGACCATAACTTTCACGTTTCTTATTGTGGAATCCTATTTGAGCGGCGGCCACCACGAAGCATTGGTTTTCGATTGCACGTGCTCGTAAGAGCACTTCCCAGTGAGCACGACCGGTAGACACGGCGAAAGCGGAAGGATATGTTAGAATTTCTGCACCCAGTTTACGAAGAATAGTACTAGCTTCTGTAAAACGCATATCATAGCACTGAAATCAAATGAAAATTAACATGTGCGTCGTAAAGCACGTGATGGAAACATACAATCTGAAGACCTATCCTACCGATAGGAGTTTCTGCCGGAGATACCAAAGCAGTGCCGGATCTAACCGTTTCCGATTCCCGAAACTTCAATTTCGGTGTGACGACGTTGAACATGTGTAGCTTCCTATAGCTGGATACCAGTAAGCCGGTGTTGTTGATGAGTATATGAGTGTTGTAAATGTTTTTCACCTCCTGACCCGTTTTCAGCAATTCTCCGTCTATGCTTTCGTGCACTCCACCAATAGACAACCAAACGTCGTTTTCCCGTGCCAACTGTTTGTACCATTCCACCGTCGGGCCAGTTAGAGGTTCCGACAGTCTTAAAGTCTCTTCGCGATGCGTTCCAACATAGTCACAACATTCTGGAAAAAATATAAACTATGCCAAGTGGTCACGCCCCGTGGAGGAAGTAATATTCAATCTTTGCGACGACTTACCTGTACATCTTTTGCTTTCGCCTGCTGTGTAATTGCTAGTACTTGTGCCAGGTTGTGTTGTTTGTCATTAGTTGACCTCATCTGCGCCACGGCAATACGGCGTGATTTGGAAACATGCGAGGCCATTGCTCGAACGGTATTTGTTGATAAATGCAACAGTGCCCGAACAGTGTGTCGAACGAGAGACTGTTTTACCAGCGAATGCATGAAACTTCTAGATTCTAGCTTCAGTTACCTTTGAGAACAGTTGCGCAAAGCGCGATATTGAATTCTATCCTTGTGATGAATAAAGCAGCTGAACTCTTGTGCAAACCCTTCTTTTATTTGTAGGGCTTATCGTATATCACCGAGTTCCCTTATCTGTATTTTTTTTTTGTTATTGTTTTGGTACATTGGTGTTATATGCAGCTTGTTATTGGATTTGGCATCCGGTTCTCGCATGTTTATGCTTATGATTCGATTCTGCAATCTGAAGCTCAGCATCATGCTCCACGACCGTCGACCAACAACACTGGAGTTTAGTAAATCGAAGACATTTTTACCGAATTATTGTTGTTTTTTACAACCATGCTCAACATACTATTCATCTTTCATGGCGATAGATTGTTTGCCTCACATGTTGGATTCTTCTAAGAAAATTTCTTTTCCTTCCGATACGGAAATCTAGAGATATTTAATGTTTCGATGCACTTTTTTATTAAGCATTGCTTTGAATAAATGTTGATTTGAAAGTGTAACCTTACAACAAATCATTGTATCAGAATGATCAAATTGGTTTCGAATGGTTTCTTTGAGTGGCATCCTGCTGCATTACATCTGTACTTGGCCTTTTCGTCACTTTTTAGATAAATTTAGTACATCGATCAAATTGATATCATATCTGTTTCATAATTTTCCGAGTGATTGATCTTGCGGTCGTTTTATGTTCTTTTGGTGCTCACAAGATTACCTACTCCAATGTACATTAACCCGCAGCTTGAAGGCGATATATGCCTAGGACTCTATATCTTATATTTGTACCCTAAGTCTATGGTAATTTCACGAATTCTCCTATAATCCACCACGTCCGCGACCGGAAGATTGTTGTCCTTGCCCTTGCCATCCGCCTTTGTTACCACCCCGACCACCTCCTCCGCCGCCTCCTGCACCACGTCCTCTGCCACGGGCAGCTTGCGCTCGCAATATTGCCGATTTACCTCGTCCAGCGGTACCGGTCTTTGCGCCTTGCTTTTTAAACATAGGCGCGTTCTTCAGCATGTCGGGCAGTATGAGGAAGCGTATCTTCGAGCCTCGTATGTACACGTTCTCCAGATTCGACACCCGGCCATCGCGGAATGTTACTGTAACCTGCGTCATTTGGCAGTTCATGTTGTCCTCCGCTTCTATTAACTTTCCTCGGTAAACTTCGCCAGTAATGGTCTCGCAAGTAACGATATGGCCTTCCGCTTCATGCAGCACTTTGATTGGTACTCCGATCGACATGATTTTTATGCGACTGCGATTACTTTTTAACTCTTTCAATTGAAGTTTTCGCACAACCTATCTTTACGCGCGGCGAAGAGCAAAATGCTTGAAAGCAAACAGATTCCTATTATGCCGACTGTCAAATATATACCGACGACGGATATTACCGACACCCAATATAACTGTGCAAGAGCTGTCAATTTCGTTTCGATGTTCTAAAAACAAAATCCATAACCTTGTTGAAGATGGTTCGCGTAGTCGAAAAGAGAAAAATAAATACTAACCCACGTTTCAAAGTGTCTCGCAAAAAACTTTGCAAAGCGTTGCAACTCCTGGAAACGCCTATAACGTATAAGGGAAATGAAGCTTCGATTATACACTGTTCCGCTCATATTTTATCCCAGCTAAGTTCTACGATCCGTGTTCAGTCGACCTCCTCCAGACAACAGAAGTGGCAAGAATTCTTTCGCACAACTGCCAATCGTCACGATTGGAATACCTTTATCCGGGCACTTCGAGTGGCGTCTCAGACTCACACGTTTTGCGGATTGGACGCTGTACTGCGAGTAAATACATGGTGATTTTCTTTGTCAAATTTAATAGTAAATTAGCTATTACCTTTCCAGAACACCTTTTTTGGTATTCTAACACACCCGGCCTACAGGGATCCTTCAATGTTGCGGTTATTCCTGTACGCCGTTGCACCTTGTCGTAACGAACAAGACATAGAGTTTTGCATTGAAACTATTCTGCGATCATTTAGTGACGACGACGCGAATGATGCCTTTGCCTCTACGGAACTTTAATAATGAATGGAAGCTGCCTCATCCAAACCACATCATTTCGTAAATTAAAATAGACCAAAACAATAAGTTGTAAATACCTTTTTTTTATTGATCAGCCAAGCCAGACATGCTTGCAAAATAGGGTTAGAGCCACCCGAGAAAGTGATTAAAGATGCAGAAACAGCCGCCATCTATCCTGAAACATAATTAAGTGACGCCATTGCTAGTATTGATGGAACTAGATATTTGATGTGTATCAATAGTCCGAATCGTCAATTCACCATAAGGAAAAATTGCAAACACTATGAAAACAAATTTTTTCGCACTCAGATTTCCTCAAAGGGAGTTTACATTTGAGACATATCGTTGAACACGAGCAAGGTAATTTTGCGGTTACCTATGTAATCCTACGAAATGATTTTATCGGGAGGTATGGTATGAAGTTCAACAAACTGCCAAATAAAAAGGATCAATATGAGGATAATGTTTAACGGGCCTTGATTGGGAGATGTTTCAAACCAAATTGCCATATAATGTGCAAGTGGTCGTGATTAAAACATTTGCCTAGAGTGAAGAAGTAGAAGGCAAAATTGTTTTAAAATTGTACGAACGATTACAGTAGACATTCAGTAGGCATACGTTTTCATGAACGAATGTGTAAATTAATGAATTATTGTTGAACACGCAGAATAAAATAATACATACTACTCTGAAAACACAACGCAAAATTATTAGCTTTTAATTAGAGGATGAATGACTCGGATAAGGATTGGATTTTCGCAATAGCGTATGTAAACACAAATTCCCGTCGTACAACTGTCAAAAGCAAAGAAGAAGAGATCAAGCGCAAAAGAGGATCGAGAACAGTTTTATATTATATGGCACTTTGCAAAGAGTTTTGAACGCGTGTGCAGGAAACTTTGAACAGAACAGTGAACACTTTGAACAAACATGAAAATCAAATGTGTTGATTCAAAATTGTATCCATTGATGCCTATTCTATTCCAAGAGTGCGAAAAATCACCAACACACTCTCAGAATATGCCGTTTGACATTCGCTGCGTCCGTCATACCGTCAGATCTTGGCGTGACAGAGGTAGGGCATAAATCGCTTTCATCGCTCTCGCTCCCGCACGTTACATTGCCTTGGCACATGCCGGACGAGTCACTCGCTGGCTGGTTGGGATGTACATCACAGTAGACATCGAAGTCGAAAGAATCTTCACCGCAGATCGGTTCGAAGTTCGTGTGAAGAGCGTGGAGGTTGTGTGAAAAATCTAAGAAAAAAGTTTCACAGGACTCGAAACCGCTCTGATTGATTTTGTGAGATTCGTCGATGCTGAATCCCTTAGGCCTGTACCGGTTTTCGTGCTGATCAACCAATAATTACGGGCATCTTGTTGCATTGTGCTGAGTGTCGGAACTTGTGTAAATACGTATCGAACGGGCGGAGTTTTCGCCATCATCCTGCAGAGTGATAAGAAAAAGTAGGTGCGTGCAAAAAGCGTAGTGAAAAGATCTGTGTGTCGTTCTTCCAGGCTGTTTTTCTTTCTTGCTAGCAAATGTGCTCGCTGCTACTGTTGGTGCTGCTACGTAGCGGAAACGTTCAACCAGAACGTTGAAGCGTAACAAGCATCCGTGGGGAAGAAGGAATACAGAGAATAGGTTTTCAATCCCATCTAGATCGATATCTCCTGCATCGCTCTCTGTCACTGTCCCATCCCACCCCACTGCAGTTTTGTCTTGTGTCCTGTCTGCAGTTTGGTTGTTGTTGCTGGCTATTGCTAAAAATGCTGCTAATAAGAGTGATGAAATCTACATCACCATACCGCGCGGCTGCATAGTTTTTGGTCCATTACTATCGTTTGGTGGTTGCTTCGTTTACTGCTTACTTAAAGGTTCTTAAGTCGCTTAATGCGGCAGATCGTGTCGCTGAAAAGATGGTGCAAATAATGTTCGTGTATCGATACTGGTAGTGGTAGTAGTGGCAGTGTTTCATTGTGTGTGCTGTGCCCGCTAGTAAGCAGCTATTTCCAGAACCGCTCGCCGAGCAAAGGCGCAGCAGAATTGCAGAACAAAGTTTTTTATATTTCTTGATTTTGACGTTTCGATTTACTTTTTTTTAGCTACAGATCCTGCGACAGTCCTGTCTTGCATCAGCTTGAAGAAATTGTTTCTATCGAAGAAGTAGAGCAGCACAAAATAGCATTATTCTTTATTTATCGCACACATGGAAAAAGCACCCAATCACACAACATATGTCAGTAAATTTCGATCATTGCATCCTGCAATCAAAAAGGCATCTCAGTAAAAGAAAAAGTCCGCATCGCTTATCGACCGTGTGGTGGTTATGTAGTAGTTTTTGTACTAACGGTGGTCACGCTGCTATGGAGGAAACCATCAAAATGTTAATATAACAAACCAAACTACAGTCCATTGCATCCATAGAGAATTGGCAAGAAGAAGCGCGGAAAATCGTCCAAAAACGCCGCAATGTGGATACGTAATGCCTAGCCGCAGATGAATGCATCAGACATCCATCGAACGGTTGTTGGCTTGTACGACTAGACCATAATATACCATTCCATTTTTGGCCAAGTGGACGGCAATTATCGACGCAGTCCATCCATCAACCTATACCTCGCGTGCTGTGCCCCCGCAACAGTTTCGTTCGTTGATGCCATATCAGACAGCGGTGCGGACAGTTTCGGTTGAAGTCTTATTGACGAAATGTATGGTTCGAAACTATTGTTACGTGGATTTGTGCTGCCAATGAAAAGCAGAGCCAACCAAAAAGGGATTCATATATTTTCCCTTCTACATTGAACTGAGCTTTGCTTAATTTTGACATAAGCAATGTTTTTTCTACAAAAAAACACAAGCTTATGTTGCAATTAGCAACCAGTTTATACGGTATTCAAATTTAAACTATGTATTACAATACGATTTTAATTAAGGCTCTTAATTAGGTAGCCATGGAAATTTTGCAGCCAATTCGATTAGATGATCATTTGAACTCGCATCCGTGATCCGAGTAGCTGATCATTTGATCTCGCATCCATGAATAAAAACAATAATAGTTGCCCTACGGAATCACCATACATCGAAGGGCTTCAGGGGCGAGTCTATTCGGCCCATTTTTCGGTACGGCTCGGATAGTTCTGGCTGCCACGTATCGCAAAGTGTCCAGGTTTCGATGTACAAATCATACTCTAGAAGTTGGTGTGTGGGTGCACTGGCGCATAGAAAAAAAAATTCCCGAGAGCGGCGATTTATGTTCCCCAAAGACCGCCAACGGACAATACCGGACGGGGAGCGACGAAGTACGTTACGCTGGTGGGCATCCCAAGAATACACGTTAGTGCGGTGCGTGGGAGGCTGGACGTTGTGGGAGCAGAAAATGTTGTTATCTGGTACTGCACACACACACACATTAATACGCGCAGAGCTCGCAACTGAACGGCTTCTCTCATTTACTCCGTTACGCGGAAAGAAAATGATTTTTCTCGGGCGTTTTCTCTTTGGTATTTGTCAGTCGCGTGGTCTCGTGGATGAAATTGCGAATTCACCGCCGGTGCATCTCGAAAGACGGCACGGAATTCCAAGAAGGAAGAGAAAAGGAAAATGCTTTAGCTCTTTACATACCCCTACTAATCGAATGGATTACCACAAATTGAAGAGAGACTTGAAGTTGCTGCAATGAAAACTGTCCATGAATTTTCCCCTTGTCGAGGCACCCCTAAGTATCGGTTATTAAAACATGCATCGAACCTAGCTGATAGATCAAACAGTTTATCATCGTTTCGGTCGCGATTGGATGTGTTGGTTTAGTAGCACCTCGAGGTTTAGTAGCAACCTTGCATGTAGGTGCAGATGCAATAATGCATTGCAGTGCACATAACCACAAAAACTTTCGTTATCTTCCACGGATACCGCAGAACCATACACACGTTCGATTGCGGTCCTACGGAGGTGTCTGGCTAGCGAAGAACCTGGAATTTCTTTCCTTTCTGTGCTCGTCATAGTAGCCCTCCTCAAAATCAGTGAGGTGATTAGCAGCCGCGTGTCTGAAAATTTTGCATCAAATTCACAGCCTTGCAATTGTCAATGTCAGTGCCTGGACCATAGCGAGACTTCATTTGCGCTCACACAAACGCAGAGTTTTGGAGGAGTCCCTCGAAAAAAAAATCAACGTCCCTTAGTCGAAAAAATAGGCACATACCAAAAGGCTTGGGTGAGCAGTGGGGAAGAGGGGTGGTCGATGTAATGGTGGTGCCATGGACAATAAACAAGGAAATTTGCTCTTCAAATTATGGTTATAAAAAAATTTTTAAATTTTGCCTTAAATAACAAAATCGCGCACAAATGCACAAATGCAGCGTTGTTCAAATGTTTAACGTCTCTTGTCCAGATGTTAGTATCACGGCTCATGTAGAAGCCAAAGATAACAGCAGTAAACCGTGGGCATTTTCATACATATTTGAAATGGATGGATCCACAATCAAAGTAGGTGCCTGATGAGGATAGAGCAATATATTCGGACAAGGTTCCCGTTGTCTTCTGAGGCAAATTGTACACAGGACGATGCTTGGTAGCGTTTCGCGAGTATCGGCTGGGTTCTATATTTGTGAGTTTTTGCTGCAGACGATGCTCTTCCACATCGTCTGATTGCCGTGGACGAGGCAGATTTTTCTCACCACTGAACTCGGTGGTGGCAGTAGCGTGAGTTTGATCGTCGGTGTTTTAGGCAGTTGTGGCGGTTGTCGGGAAAGCGAACGTACAGATACATAGAAAAAATCTCCACATATTCGCCTACTGTGATTTTTTGATGATTGCAAATTTCACTCCACACGGTGCATTTTTGGCAACTTCCCCAACGTTGTGAAAAAGGTTACCGGATGATTTAAGAAAGCCAACAGTATTGTGTTTGTTTTTCTAGTGTCGCCGGACCCTGCTCGTCCTCCCCACATGTAGCAAATAGTGCATGGGTGTGCATTCTTTGCGTGGAATTGCCTATACACTGCCCGCTTTTCGCTCGCAAGTGCGTGTCGTTCACGGCAGTGACTGTGTGTCGGCACACCAACGCACGACACCAGAGTAAACAAGCACTGCCCGCTCGTACCAGTGCCTTGCCAGTATACCCGCTGCTCACAGTGAAGTGGATTTACGGAGGCTCGTCCACGTCGCAGAATGAAATCCGAGCGTAATAGAGCTGAACTTCGCCTGTGCCACGCTTAGCTGCCCCGCTAGGAACCACTCGCGCAACCAGTGCGCACCGATACCGCATCCATACGCGGCCGAAGTTCGCACCGTACCGGAACTGCAAAACGGAAAACTGGCAATTTTGGAGGTCAAATTCCGGAAACAACTGATTCCGAGGCCCGTACAGAAAGGCGTCCATGGCGGTCGAGCATTTTTCATATCACTCCCGGCGGAGTCCGGCTATCGAGTGTGTTGATTTTCCTCGCAAAGGGAATTCGGAATCGTTGAAGGAAATTTGGACACTTTTAGTACTTTCCTGCTAGGACTATGAAGTACCGTTGATTAATCAGCATACTGTCCATTCCGAACTAACGTATTGCGTAAACTTTAATCAATAAACACAAACGCGGTTTACAAGCTTAATTGACCATAGGAGGGCTTTAGAATGTACTAACATGTTTTGACGGAAATAAGAGAACTGCTGCCTCATGTACCCAGCAGCATTCATTTCATTTCGTAATTTTTCTCCTCAAGGCTGACAACAGACAACTGAATGACAGTTTAGATTTGTTTGGCCCTAAGCTGCGGAAGGGCGCAGAAAGTAGCAAGGGAAAAATAAGAGAATTGAAAAATAAATGCCATCCGCACTGAATACGAAACACGGGTAGCTAGAACAATAATAACAACCTGCACCAATACCCAGCACCCGCAACAACTACACAACACATAAAAAGTAGCTCATCTTGCCTTCTTCGGCAAGATATGGAGGCAGAAGCGGCGGTGTCATGGCCAACCCGCAACTTTGCTGACCCTGCTCTGGCTTCCCCTCGGTCTGCGCATAGTCTCAGCACCACCGGCGCCAACAGCGTCGAAAACACCACCGCACACACGTCAGACCACGCGTTTTGTGGCGCTTGAGTCGCAGACTCAATCCCGCTCTCTTGTCGAACTCGAAGTCTGACGTCGATGCGCCGCGGCTCTCGCTATAGTCTCGCGTTCAATGGTCGCGGTGCGATGGCGAAACAGGCCATATCATCGCTCTACTGCGTATTAAAGGTGTTCGATAACACACGGGGTAGACAAAACGGGTGGAACATGGGGTGTTGGTGGCTTAGGAGGGCCGCAAGTGATCGGCGAGAGCATTTTGCGCACAAGAAATGAAGCCGTGGCTCTACGCCACTAGCGCTCGTGGAATCGCATGGGAAAGGTTTGGTTTTTTGGATGGGGCCTTGGGATGGGGAGGGGGAGGGGGCGGGGGGGAGTGAAGGAGAACATGAACTGAATAGGCAGGTTTTTTTATTAATTTTTCTCTTTTTACCATTCCGCCAAATAGAGAAAGGGGAACGGAAGGGAATCTTTCATCGATTCGCGAAAATTTCAAGCGCATGAGATTGTCTATTCATTGTTTTTGTACTTCCTGCCCGGTGGTCTCTATTCTGCTATCTACGTTACTGTGTATCTACCGAGGAGGGATGGACTTTGTGGATGTGTTAAATATTTTCTGCTGCCAGCCACGGCTTTCAGACGGCTCACGACCACAACCGGACGAATTGGACTATTGCGAATTTTTTCGCAAGTCTTTCATCTAATTTTCTCTGGTCTCGCCGTCTTTTCCCTTCTCTTTTTGTAGCTGTAGCTTTGCACAAAATTTCTCCTCGGGTTCCTTATTTTTCCCTTGCTCATCATCTTCAGTTACTTGCAAATTCCGAATGGTTTTTTAGTTTGCGATTTTCTAACTTCTTCTGTCATTGTTGAGCATCACTACTTTTGCTTCACAGTGCACACAGTTCCATAGACTCCCTGGCGGAGGTAAAGAACTAAACCAGTGCAATAAGCCGCGCATACACCAAATCGCCGCGCGCAATTCAGATCATTTTGTTAGCTTCGCTCCGGTTTCCGAGATGATCAGCCTATCCTGCCGTGCAGATCTTTTGTTGTCGGTTAGCAGTCTCCGCAATCCCTTTCTCTTCCTCCATTGTATCGGAGCGCGGGTTTTTGTGTGGTCCGGGGCCACTCGTTTCATTGAGTATTATTAAGTACGTCCCGATAATTTGTATTTGTGTATGTGGAGAGAAAAGTGTCACACCCCTTGGCCGCTTATGAGCGAACTTGTGTTTAGCAGAAGCACCGTCACCGCTAGTTTACACTCCGGTGCATCCTGAATCACTCACGAAGTCCAGAGCAATACTTCGACAGCCGATCGACAGAAACAGGAATGTCAAACGAAACTCTCCGCGTCAGTTTCATCACCACACGAGAAAAACCGTTGATCTATCGTTATTCCCAAGCGTTCGGGTGTAGTACTTTAGTTGTGGTTCGACGAATAAGACTGATTTTATTGGAATTGGAAATTGGAATTGGAAAAACAGAATCTTTCCTTGTTGGTATTTCAGGTCGGGGAAACTCAAAAAATAGTCTCTCTAGCCAAAAGCGTAGGAGCTTTTCGCCGAAAAAGGCTTTCGCGTCCTTCATATCTGATTTATTATATGTATTTTGAGCTATAAAATTGATGGTGTCGAATGTAGTTTGACAGCCGCAGAAGCACATTACAGGCTTTGTTTGTATCACTCCGATGCACCGTTGCAATTATGCAACCCCGCGCATTTATTGTTCCTCCACCTTCAAGTGTAAAGGAATAAAATCGAAAAGTCAACAGACTTAAATATATTGTATTACGTAAGGTTAGTAACACTTAAACTCGAAATGGTCCATTTAACAGTTAATTTTCATTACCAGTGTTTGTACTTTCACGCAAAAAACGATCGAAATTTAATGCTTTACTTCAATTCGATTGAGTAATATTTGCCTTTATAAAGTGCTATACTTACTGACGGCTACGTACCTGTCGGCAATTTTTTTAGCTTTATCCATTCATTGGGCTCCTACGGTAGTATTTACAATTTTTCCGAATGTCTCAGATTGGAACAGAATGCCTTTCCCCACTTACGTCCAATTAGAGTTTTTGATACCGGGGCGGAAATAGAAAATGACGAAAAGCACATAAATTACTATACCATAAGAACAAACCCCATTCTGCGCATCAAGGGGCACTTCTCGACTCTGTATCTTTACATCTTCTCTTCGTCTATGCCGTATGTTTATTTTTTAAAACGATCTTTTTCGCTCTACTGTTAGCAGAATTGACAGCCATCGTCCTCTACGTCTTTCTTACACGCTTGGTTTTCATTGCCTCATCAATTGCACTAGAGTAGGAAAATTGATTTCGAACAAATATGTGCTAAACTAGTATTTCAAATGGTAAATACTCTTTTTGAAACCTTGAAACAAACTAGGTTTGGTAGATTCATCTGTTTGAAAAGAAGTCCATGCAGTAATTTGATGCTTTTAATGTTTTATTTTTTATAGAGTTTTCCATATGTAATTGGTTGAATATTTCCATCCGGCGATGCAAAACATTTGCTGCTGCAGGAACCAGGAACACACGGGTTGTTCGAAACCGAAAACGAAATCCAAGACAACCTATCAACCTGCTCAGCATTTGTTCCAACGTTTAAACACCATTGAACCTCGTTTGTCGGAGCGTAATTTGACACCGTACACGAGTGGCCATACGCCTGCTTCCCTAAGGATCGCCCTTCTGCGCGGGTCTCGTGTGCCAAGGCAGTCAAAAAAAAAATGATTAGCCTCGTCATCGTCCAGACCGATATCGTCCCGGGAAAATTCATTTCCAGCTTACGCTGACTCGTGGTCTAGCAATGCTCCGTGACTTGCTGATTAAACTGTTTACAGTTAAATTCGGGAGTAGGCAGATGAAGGAAATCTCAATACATGGCAAAGGTGAAAATCCATGTTTGCGATCAATTGACATTTTACGGGCGAGTGACCTCGCAAGCCAGACAACCTTGAGTCCTGATATAGCTTACGCGATGTTGATCACACGCCTACCGGTAAAACGTCCCTACCATCATAGTTCCTACCGAACATGTCGAGGACTGGGGCAGGCAGACGCTTGCTATTCTACGCCGGTTTTACAGAGTTCCTACAGAAAGCTAGCGACGCGAAACACGAAATGTACCTCACCTTCAAGACAAGTCGTGTGAGTCATGGCAATGTGTAGATGTAGGAAGAGGTGCTTCACGTTAAGTGTTTTTGTTCCAGAAGGCAGCGTGGAAGTAAAACTGGAAGGGCATTATATTCCAGTGAAATTTATGAAAATGCTTATGTGTTTAAATGAAAACTAAAATTTCATTACTTTACTTTGTCTCTCTTTGTTTTTCAGACGCCCGGATTCAGAATTTTTCATAGTCACCTACGGGCAGCAAAAAGAAGTCGATACTCTTGCGTTTGAAGTTGACCGATATACAAATTTCAAATGGCAAGAACGAAGCTCACGACGGGTTTTCTTCGGTCGATGGAGTTCTACTGAAATTTGTCCAAACCCGCGAACGTGTCACGGCGAACACAAGCGATGATCCAAGTACGCACGGAGAAACGGAACTAAGCCGAGACCAATAAAACAGAACCTGTATGACCATCGAGTGGACCTGTGCTAATCGGTAATAAGAAACAGAAGATTGACCTGCGGTGCTGAACGTGAAACGGAGAGAGAAAAGAGAAAGCCAGAGTGCGACTCTTGCCTCCGTTTCGTAGAAAAAAAGCGCACTTGGACAAACAAACCTAGTCGTGTCATCGTTTCGTGGCTGTGAACCTCCCTTCCTACAACTCAAACGCATCACACGTAAATTCAAACTTTTCCCGCTACCAACCTCTCATTTCCTTCCGTATCGCTCCTGTAACATTACTGTTATTTCCTGTTTTATTTCCTTTCACATAATTTTTCTATTATTCGTGTTGTATATAACCCACTCGATTAAAATTTTATTTCTATACTTTGTTCTAATAGTTAAAGCTCAGGATTAGATTCTGTACAAAAGAAGAACTACTGTCGGTTGGTAGAGGCATACTATTCTTATTCTACAATCAACACTCGTAACACATTTAAGTTTTTTGTTTCATTCATATCATTTACACATTACACAATAAGACATACAGATTTCAGCGCTGTCGGTTAAGAGTAATGTGATAATGACTATGCTCGCAACGGGCGCCGCTAGACAGACCTTCAACCGGACGCAAGTAAACCGTCAGAAACAGCAGAGATCCGCCACAGAGCAGAGATCTGTACACTACTAGAGAAATTGGAGCCATTTTTAGCAGTATTCTATGCCAAATGCCCGCCGCATCAATTACCGAAGGCAACCAGAAGAACAACCCCTATCAGCTCATTCAAAAGCTTTTGGCCGGCAAATATATCACTAGTGCTTGTATATTGCTGCGTTTTCCATAGGCCTTAGGGTACACTTTAATAAGTTGGTAATGTAGCATGGAGTACATATTTTAAACGAACAAAGTTGACATCCCGAGAGGTAATTTCTCCCATTTTAAAATAGAATACACTTTAACATCTCCCATACATGTAATGTCATGAGCGTTGTTTGCAGCACGATTGCATTGGATTACAATTTCACATTGTTTGTGGAATATCTAACTTGTCGCTAACATTGTGGTCTGCATAAAGTGCGGTAGTTATTTTTTCCCGGTTTCGCGTCTAGTACCAGATAAGAAAAATAATACAGCGTCAAGTGTGAGTGAAAAGCAAGTTTGAAGGAAAACATTTAAAGTTATTATTTTTACGTTTTAAAGACTTACGTTCTTGTACTTTCTAAAAGAGTGGTAGGATTAATCGGAAGATGGTTGGAAACAGTAAAATCTTTGAGGGATCAAGTGAGTGAAGTAGAACCGAACACTTATGCATTGAAGGAAACGCGTGAACTATGCAAAATAAATAGAAAATTATATACAGACAGATATTTACACCGCGCAACATCAACAAAGGTTAGGCGGAATTGAATGTCGGAAAAGAGAATTGCTTCTTTGTAGCAGCATATAATATTGCGCTTCTAAGATATAGAAAGAACAAATATTTTGCTAATTATTTACAAGGTAGCATTATCGGCGAGGAAGTTGAAAAAGCTGAAATCGCCTTTTTAGTAATAGTACGAAGTTTGTTCCGAATGCACCGCATGTGTATGATTTACTATTAGAGCGGTGATGTCCCTTCTTTATCGGACGACAGACGAGTGACGTGCAGCGTCGACGGTGCGTACATAAGCTATAGTACTCATATTCGCTTAAAGAAACTTGCTTATTGCGCATTGCAATTGTTTATTTTTTGTTGGTCCACTAAATTTTATGTATTTCAAAAAAGGTTTTTTCTAACATCCACATCCCTTACATAGAAACAATATTTTCAGTTTTTTTTCGAAAACTTCTCCATTTTGATGCCCTTCGTTTATTCGTTCCTTACAGGAATCTAATAGGCAGACATAATTAGTGCATCATAGGGAAACCCAAGAACCAGATTTTTTGGTTTTGCTTCGTCGTTTACGGTAGTTGTACGCTGCAGTAGTTGGACAGTTTGAAAGATTTGGGTTTCTACCACCGTGCGCATAGTTCATCCTATTAGTTATTCCTCGTATCGGGAGACAAAGTGATAACAAAGCTGTGTACATTCTCTGTTTTCCTTCAATAGTATTATAGTAAACACCTTAACGTTAGAGTTTTTCAGTGCTGCCCCTTTCTCGCTGTTTTCTTGGAATCCTTCGAGCTAAAGTTTTTATTATTTTTCCTCGTTTCTTATATTGAGTATATCCTTTTTTCTCTTGCAGTTCGAACTATAATTTTTGCTTATACCTTTTTCTCTTCGATTCGGTTCGAAAATCCCAAAGAAATCCTACAACTTATCCTAGTCCTGACAAAAGCTTAGAAGATACTGAAGGAAGTGTGTTGCACGAAGATTATACAAGTATTGGCCCACCGTTAATACTATTTCGCCCATCTCAACGAAACAAGTGAAAACTAAATTTCACACAAATACATACCATCGAAAACAGCCGCCACAGATAAAGATCACGAACAGGACACACAATACGTAATGTCCAGTTTCTGGTAGCGTGCGTCCTTCGGATAAGCTGGAGTAAGGCGCAGTAAGGGTGTTGGTATTCGATTTGGTGGCGTCATACGCAGGAATCCGACGAAGCAATCAAGCCAAAACGAGCGACTGCTGCAAAGGACGACCAAGTCAACTACGATCTCGCTAACGAGAAGTCCAGCAGCGTGTCAAAAGAAGCAACGCGGAGGTAATCGAAAGGAGAAAGTTATTCGATTAAGTAATAACAATCGATTGACAGCACTTGTAGAAGCAATAGTATCCAGTACATTGGAAAGAGTATGTTGCAATAATGCCGTACAAATGGGAGCAACAAAAAGATCATGTATTGGCAGAAGGTAAGTGCTGTGCTTAGGTGTGATTGCGTGTAGGTAGCTCGGTCGAAATTAAACATTTCTCGAGACGCATATCATGAATATGTTTATCAATACAGTATTGTTTCGTTTTGGTTTGCAAATTATATCTTTTGGCCAGTGATGTTTCAGCTACTCAGGTTTTATTTTTCGTTATCAATAGTTTAGATTTTCACGTTGCTAATGCTGCTAAACATTCCGCAAAGCATGACAATTTAAATTATTGTCTAGTTAGGCGAACGGGAGCTTGCATATTGACCTTTCTGATTGGCGGTTGACATTGTTCGAGAATTGCACCATGACTACGTATCTGTTGCTGTCACAACGGAAAAGGCCCAATAATACGCGGAAAAGAATGGGCAATGTAGTTTAAAAAGAGTGAGCGGCTGAAACAGACAGAGAGTCAAGTCCGTTTACTCGGCTGGTGGTTTCTGTTTGCGACCAAACGGATGAACCGAATCTTTTAGAATCTTTAACTTAAGCCAAGGTTCCCTCTCCCATTGATAGTACTCAAGAAGTATCAAGAGGGTGCTTGCTTTCGAATCTAGCGGTGCGAATTCGATCGCGAAGTAATGTAGATGGCACAGTTTGCAAGAGTATATTTCGTTCTGCGTGTCTTGAGACACTGGAGAAGTCATTTGCAGTTAGTTCAACAGTATCACTAAGCCATCCAAATGTTACCTTCCAAATTACCTCCTCGCAAGTCGGTTGCCATCAATTTCATCACACCTTGTGGCATCGCTGCGCAAGACCAAAACGCGCTGTGCACAGTTTTCAACAGTCCAATGCTAATAAAACACTGTTGAGTCAGGGTTATTTTTACTTCGCAACGTTGTGGTTTCCGGTGATAAGAATAGTTGTATGCCATCTCCTTTCGCCACTTTCCGCGGGATCATCGTCTCTATTGTGCTGCTTCCCATTATCTGTCGGGAACGTAAATGATTCGTGTTGCGATCGTTTATGCTAGCGAGGAGCGTGAATCACACACATTAATAAAAGGTTGCACACCACCCAGCTAGTTCGTAACTTTATTGTGGCTATAGTGGGCGAGTCATGTATTTCCTGCTACCTAACATTTTGTTTACAAACAAAATGCATACAGACTACAATAATCACTACACAACTACAGTGAAAAATAAAAATCCTACCTATCGCGGTCTATCAACACAACACTTCAATAATTAATGTTTTTCCCTGAAGCTAAATAGTCAGCTCTTTCGGTTCACACTCACCAGCTACCTGTACAACTAACTCTCCCATTTGTTCTAAAATCTAGCAAAACAAGCTTATGAAACATCAGCCCTGATTATGAGTTAATCCTGAATTCAGTTTCGCTAAGCATACATTACAATGTTTCTGTAAAAGTCTGATAAACACTGTTGAATGTAGGTACTCCATCTAAAATAATCTGCTACAACATTTTGAAAAATGAAAGGAATTCCTTTGGAGCCCAAAAATTCCGATTGAAAATGGTCGAGGATCCGCTTCATCGAAGCGTAGCACGCGTTTGTAACGGATCAATGGCGAAAGAATTCAGAGGTGCAATAATGGGTTGCATCATGATTGTGGTAATTTTATTTTTTTGTTTCTTCTGTGTTTATGACTTAAATGTCTGAAGACGCGGCGCTCACTCCTCTATCGAAGGTATTCACATAAAATTTGTAGTTGTGTCCAGTTGGATTTTGTTTTGAAAACGGTAGACAGTGTGTAAAGATCATTCATGACATTTTGTCGTGAGAGCGAGGGGCAGTGTAAGGTGAACTCGTCAACTGCGTGTCATATTTGATCTCAATCGCGTTGCATGCATATAAACATGTGTACGTTATTTAACAGCCTCTGGGATTTCCTTCCCAAGCTGTACCTACATTTGAATGGATGCGCTTGCTTAAGGTAGGGTGCGAGTCCTTTTTTACTTCCATGCACTCGTCTGAATCTCTCCACGGGTACTGGTCGGTAGTTTTCTTTATTTTGAACACCGTCAAAAATGGCATTGAGCGATATAATTTTACCACAAAGTGTAACACGTTATCTTATTTTCTTTCTCCTCAGCAATTCAGTTCAGGCAACGACACCTGTAAGCAACAGCCAAGACACCCAGCAGAGTACAAGGGTTTCTTCAACGAGCAGCCAGCAAGTCAGTAGCTATCGTGCGAGGAGATTGCGCTCCGCTAGTCAATCGACATCGTCAACAAGCCTGAACAACATCAACAACAACAACAGCAGCAACTCCTGCAACACCGGCGGCGGTAATAGTGTCAGCGGCTGTCACAGCAGCTCTAGTGGCGGTAGTAGTAACAGCACTAATAATAACGTGCTAAACAACAACAGCATCACCTACAACCACAATAATTGCAGCACCCTGAGACACCAGCGGCACCATCAGCACCCTCTTCATACGGCACGATCAAGTACTTCCGGTACGAACTCAACGGCAGCCAACACGGGGGGTCTAATCGCAAGAGTGTTTGATCACAGCAGTAGCAGCAGCAGTAGCAACACGATCGCAGCCAGTGGCAGCACTATAGCTGCAACAACTCCCTCAGTTGCTGGATTAGCAAACAGCATCAGTAGCAGCAGCTACGGAGTAGGAGGAAGTCATCATCGTCGTGCGTCGCCCGGAGAGAAAAAATCGAATTTGCCGAATAAAAACGATGACAAGATGGACGAAAGAAGGCAATCACAACCGAAGACCCCAGTCAAGCAACAACAGCAGTCGCGCGATACGACACCGACTAGCAAAAAGAATCGGAAGGATTCGGAAGGAACTACCAGTGAAGCATCACCAAAGAAACGAAACCTCTCACAGCGGCACGCGGTAATGTCAAAGGCATTGACAGCCACTTCCAGGGTGGAAACCGCTGTCGATCGTGCGGAAGAGTCCAAAGTTGGGGACGATAAATCGCAATCCGATAAGCGAGATGTTTGCGTGGACGAAGGTACAGAGGAGGATGATCATCCGTCCGACCCGCCGACGGTTGACCCAGCTGAGCAAGAAGCAGTAGATAAGGTAGCTGTAGCCGAAACGGATGACATCGCCATGGTGGGAGCAAAGGAAATCCGCCGCTCGAAGGCACTCACCAATGACTCCGGTATCGAGGGAGAACAGCAGCTGTCTAACCATCATCTCGAGGAAAATGGAACGGCCGAAGAGGAGGAAGATGCTCGTGGAGACATTGACGACAAGAAAGCGGAGGACAACGAGAATGCAGTTCAGATGCGCTCGACGGCTGCAGCTGGAAAAGTCACACACACTGAAGGATCTTGCGAGTCAGATGGATCACAAACCCGAACCATTCTGCGCTTCGTGAGGAAAAGTCTGGAGAATACGGCCATGTCGGTGATGTACTCAGAAAACGGAGTATGTACAGAGACTATCGAAACAGAGTATCCGCGCAACCTGGACGATAACATCGAGATACTGAGCAGGGAGGCGGAAAACCTGGCGCTTCAATTCAAGCCTTCCGACGAAAAGCTGGTGCAGTATGGGCCGATCTTCGATCTGGAGAAGTTCGAAGAGCAGCGCAAGCAACAGAAAAAGGAAGACGACGAAGATGAAGCCATCGGAATTTCGCCGTGCGGTCGATTTTTGAAGTACGATAAAGAGGTTGGTCGGGGGTCCTTCAAGACCGTATACCGGGGCCTGGATACCCAGACCGGTGTGGCCGTCGCTTGGTGTGAGCTACTGGTTCGTTGGAGCAATCGCCCATTTGGATGAATAGCCCATTATTTATTACTCCCATTCTAAATTTTGTAGGAAAAAAAGGTCAACCGTGTTGAACGGGCCCGGTTTCGGGAGGAGGCGGAAATGTTGAAAAAGCTGCAGCATCCAAATATCGTGCGATTTTATAACTACTGGGAGGCGGCGCCAACGGCCGGAAACAAGAAGAAAAACATCGTTCTGGTTACCGAACTTATGCTTTCCGGCACTTTGAAATCGTAAGAAGTTAATGACTGTGATAAAAATTGATTGTTTATTATTGTTCTCTTATTATAACAAATTTTCTCTCATTTACAGATACTTGCGACGGTTTAAGAAAATCAATCCGAAAGTGTTGAAGTCATGGTGTCGTCAAATATTGAAGGGTTTGCATTTCCTACATTCGCGCACCCCTCCAATCATCCATCGTGATTTGAAATGTGATAATATTTTTATAACCGGAACGACAGGGAGCGTCAAGATAGGCGATCTAGGTTTAGCCACGCTAAAGAACCGTAGCTTCGCCAAGTCGGTTATTGGTACGCCGGAGTTTATGGCGCCCGAGATGTACGAAGAACATTACGACGAGGCGGTGGATGTGTACGCATTCGGCATGTGCATGCTGGAGATGGCTACATCCGAGTATCCGTACAACGAATGCAACACCCCTGCTCAGATATACAAGAAGGTGACGTCCGGTGTGAAACCGCAGAGTCTCGAAAAAGTGGAAAACCCCGAAGTGCGCGAAATCATCGAGCGATGCATCCACGATAAAAAGGAGGGACGGCCAACATGCAAAGAACTTTTAAACTTTGAATTCTTCTGCGAAGACATCGGTATCCGGCTGGAGCCGATGTCGAAGGAAGTCTTCCTGGCAAACCCAGACAGCATCCGGATGGAGTTCCGGTTGCGCATTATGGATCCGAAGAAACGCGTCAACAAGCACAAGGAGAACGAAGCCATTCAATTTGATTTCGACATTCGCGTCGACGATGCAGACGAAATTGCGAACGAAATGTACAAGTCGGGCATACTGATGGAGGACGATTCAAAGACTGTTGCAAAGATTCTCAAGGTGCAAATCCAAACGCTGCTCAAAGAAAGGGAAGAACGTGCCCGACAATTGCAGGTTGAGCAGGAGAAAGAAGTCCTCCAAAAGCAGGCACTTCTGGCACAGCAGCTGTACCAGCAGCAACAACTTCAACAGCAGATGGAAAACGATTTACAAGTAACTGAATTGCAGGTCCCACAATTGCTAAATCAGCAGGGTTCTGTTCCCGCAGTACAGCTTCAACAACAGCACCCTACACAACAGCAGCAAGTTTCTCAGACGTATTATCAACCTTCATCGCTTCCAGCATCGCAAGTACAGCAAATAATGTACCAACAGCAGATTTCGGCGCCAGTTGGCAATGAGCATCTATTGCAACAGCAGCAGCAACAACCAAGTTATCCACAACAACCCATCGGAGTAAGTCAGTACGTCGTAGGTCAACCTATACCTCTGCAACAGCCCATGCAGCAACAACCACAACTTCAACATCCGCCACAGCAGCAGTTCCTTAATCAGATAGCTTCACCACAACAGCAGCAAACGGTTCCAACACAACAGTCAAATTACGTCCCCCAACAAGTATTTATTGATTCCCAGCAGCAGCAACAGCATCAACAACAACACCAGCAACAGCTACAGCAACAGCAACAGCATCAGCAGCAACAACAACATCAGCAACAGTATCTGCTTCAGCTCCAGCAACAGCTCCAGCAACAACAGCAACCAAGCCCGCAGCAAGGCCCATCACAAGGGGCTAACATGCAGTATATGAACCAAATCGGCACGCAGCAGCAGTTGGTGCAGCAAATCTTTCAGTTGCAGCAACAGAACTTTGCCATGATGCAGCAGCAACAGCAGCAAGCAGAGATGCAGGAACAGATCTCCGCACTAGAACAACAGCTACAGGGCATCATTCCTATCCATAACCAACCTTCACAGATTCAGCAACAGCAGCCGCAACAACAACAACAACAACAACAGCAAATGCAAACTGTGTACGTGCAACAGTCTCAGCAGCAACCTACGGTTATTCATAGCCAGTCGATACAAAAGGCAGCAGGCCAGGCAATCTATATACCCCAGCAGCTCTCCGATCCGTCAATACAACTTCATCAGTCCATGCCCACACAACCAGGAAACTCGCAACAACAGAAACAACCAGCACAACAGCCATGCTCCTCTTCTATAATAATGCACCATCCTCAACAGCAACAGCAACACCAGCAGCAACAGGTGGTCATGCCACAGCAACAGCTCTTCGTCAAACAACAGACACCTCCGATGATGCCACAACAACCTTTGCAAACCACACAAACAACGCAGACTATGCCGATGCAGCAGGTATTACAGCAACCTACGCCAGCACAGATGCCGGGGCAGCAAGTGGTTTCCCAGTCGATCGCACCAGCACAGGGTGCACTTCCCCAACAACACCGGCTCGTGGATGCACCCCCCGTAGTGTCAAATGTGGGCCCTGTTTTAACGAGCGAAAATGTTCAGCTGCAACAACAGCACCAACTCATTCATCAGCAAATAGCTCAGCAACAACAACAGACAACAGCTCCACAAGAGCAACAGCAAAGTGTGTTGACTGCTGCGCAGTCAATTTCACTCGGTAGTGGTACTAGTTCGAATGGTGAATCCACTGCGACACTATCTGCCGTTATTACACCAATCCTCCCGCATGCCGCACCAGTGCCAGGAGTCTCTGGAATGCAGGATCAATCTGGAATATCTGTCAGCACTCCTGTAGCTGGCCCATCCTCTCAAGCCGCGCTACCGAAGCGGCTTACGAATGAGATTAAGAAACGACGCAACCAACGTTCGACAGAGCGCAATCCCAAACTGCACGTTCTCGGCTATGAAAACAGCATTATCGAATGCGAGATGGAGAACCGTGCGAAAAAGATCAAGTTCAAGTTCGATCCGAGCAATGTCAACACGGTGGAGGTGGCCCAAGATCTAGTAAGTGTCTCTGTGGTGGTTACGGATGTTACTGTAGTAAGGAATTAGACTAATCCTATCCACTCGTTTCAGGTCAGCAACGACTTACTAAGCGAGTCGCAAACGACGATTTTCATCGAGATGGTTCGTGACATACAGCGCCAGTTGAAGGAAAATCCTAATCAACTGCCGGTTGCCTCCCAATGCTACCGGCGTTCTTTGGAAAAGGTAGGCAATTCGACCATGTACGTTTCATCCTTGTGTTTTTTCCTTCTATCCTGTTCCTTTCCATCACGGGTGCGCCTATCGTATTCGTTCTATTTGTGTGTGTATATTTGTGTGAACTTTGGAAAGGAGGCCTTCTTCATCACTTGCGCTCCGTGGCACTAAAGAGGTGAACACGATCACGGGTTCAAGTAAGCTGCAATGGATGTGTATTCAATTTCCACACAGTTCAGTTTAACACATTCATTCTTTCTTTTCCTTGTAAGGATAGCATCAGCTGTGTTGTACATGCAGTGCTATCCGAGCGCCTGCACGAGCTTTTTGCCTGTATAATTATTTTATTTTTAAGACGCCACGAACAAAATCCTTTGAGCGGGGCCATAGCGAATGTGTTGAATATTTTGATTCATTTGCTAAACTAATGACATTGTCTGCTGTAAAAACGGATAGGCTCTTTCGCATAGTACTGCTATGCGAGTAGTGCAATCCTATGTACAATTTGCCACCATATTTACGTTTACCTTTTAACCAGCATAGACAAAAATAACACTGCACTGTATCAGAAAACGTAGGTTACTATTATTAAATTTTGCGGAGGCGATCTCTAATCTGTGTTTTTTTATTAAGATGATAAAGTTCTAGTTTTACTGGAAAAAAATGGCGACGATGAGTTTGTTTTGTTTTGCTTACATTTGGTTATTATTCGACGCTGGCTGGTATGGTTTCTTTATTCACGGCAGCTGTTAGAATTGCATTTTACTATTATTCTATTTTGATCTTCACGTAATTGTTTGCTGTGTTGGATCCCCTCTTTATACAAAACACCGAATTTTTGTAGCAAATATCTTTACTAAAAACTTTTAGTCCATTGCTTGATGCGAAAGCCTTCAAGTTAACAACATTTCGCCGTGCTAGACGTTTCGTGCTCAAATTATGTCTCAAGCTGGATAGTTCTGTCGTTTTTATGTTCAACACAAAGGAGACATCTCGTTTTTTGTTCTCTTTCTCAAATATTGCCTTAGGCTCGCGTTATTCATGCAAACCTTGTTTCATCTGTCAACTTCTAGGGATTTTTAAGGAAAATGCCTTACATCGAATCTAACAGTTTTGAGCAAAAACGTTTGGCCCTCCTGTTAGAAACAGGTGTCGGTTCCATCAATGCCGAGCCTAGGTGATTCTAATCTGTTGCAATACTTTACGTGCCATACACCATTATGGTGATAGCTTTTCGATTTATTCATAATATCTTTCAAGATTATTGTTCGTTTCCTGTAAAAAACAGCCACGCTCTGTTAAACATTCAACAACAGCGCATTCAACACGTGATCTTAAAAAGCCCACCCGCAAACACACACAAAATAAGCATAAGTTTAAATTAAATTCCCTTCTTAAAATGTAACTCCGTGTATGTTATGTGATGAGTAAAGCATCTGTTACATATTTTATTAATTATTCCTTTCTCTTCGTTGCATTGTTCGTGCACTCGTCAACGTTTGAAACATGAATCTATCAAAAACGCAAAACATACCAAACAAAACAAACCCGTCCCATCACACACGCCACTACTACCTCCCATATACATTTTGCACAATTATATTGTGACTGTCCTCGACGGTACTACCAACCAAACCACCATCACAACAACCACCACCAGGTGCGACATGCGTCTCTAACACGTCAGCGTTCGAACTTTAAAACACACCAGAGACACAGATCTGTAAGTGAAGGATATAAAGCCCTTTTTTGCTCATTTTGCTTTCCCGTTTTTTATCTTCGTTTTTGTGCTCTCTAGTGATGTTCAGTTTCCTACTCCGTTCTCGTTTTACGCAAGTGTTCGTGTTTGTGTGTATCGTTTATTTCATAGTTTTTGTTAATGATGCTCTACTTTATGTCAGTTTGCGTGAATTTTGCAAGTACTTCCCTCTCAGGAGATAATGAAATGATTTTTCCGCTTTAACATGTCCAATTTCAGTTTTCATCTATCTTTTGTTGTTTGCTACTGACTTTCTGTCCTGTTTTTTTTTATTTAGGCTCGCTTTTTCGATAAGTTGCTTATTATTAAACATGTTATGCGCTTCAAAAGTATGTTTTCTATATTGTGTTTAATTTTATTTTTCCGTTTGCAATTCAATCATGTTTGGTGTAAAAATCTTCCTTGGTATTTTTTATGACTTAGAGTCTTTGGTTTGCTTGTTCATTTTTGTGTTTCATAATTACTTTTTGTTTGTTTTTTTTAAATGCACTCATTAGCTAGCGTTGGTTTTTCACCAATACATGATCATGGTTTATGATTTTTTGTTTTAATCAATGTCGATTGCCTATAATCGTATATTAGTTCCAAGCAGACGACATGCAGACTTCATCTGCTAAAAATCCTAAATTCAATGAAATTCTCCTCGAGTGGAAAAGAAAGCTGACCAACTAATCTAATATAGATAATTAATCTAATGTAAAAATTGTAATGTAGTGTAAAAATTATAAATGGCAACATACGTCGTGAGTGTTGCTAATATCATATTCTATTACTGTCCGCTATTTCATTTGAAACACATCGCATTAAAATTTATTCATTATTTTATTCGTAGTGTTACTACAGATATCAGAGCCTACTGTGCTTGCAGATGCTTCTCTCTGTGTGTTTGCTTGTTATTTTTTATGATAGTTCTAGCGTTCCAATCAGCTACGGAAGTTGTTACTTAAATGTTATACTTGCATCGACTTGAAGAGAGATTAATAACCGTTTACCGGATTTCTCCCAGAAACACACTTTGCAAACGTAGCATGCAAATGACTGACGTTCCCTGAATCTGTATTGATCTCGTATCCTTCTTTTTATTCATCTTCAATCCCATTCGGATGCGAACAACTTCTTCGCTGTGCGGTCTCGTCGGCAGCGTGATGAAACATCAACAACTGCATCGAATTTTACGCATATATTCGACCCAACCATCATTGACCGCCAGGCGTTGGGAACGGGCATTTCGAGTACGACGACATCCTCTACGTCGTCTTCGCCCCTGTCGCAGCAGCAGCCCGCATCCGGGATGACCACGTCGCAGACAAACGGCGAACTGGCATGTTCGCTTGAAAAGATCCAATCGGTGCAATGCGGCGATACATTCGCCTCTACTTCACAAAGTCCACCAACGCAGCAGGATCTTGAATGCAATAATCAAATCAATGCAAATGGGAATGGCGAGCAGCAACAACAGCAGCAGGTGTCCACCGTTACGAATGTTTTCGCAATGGTGGACGATGGTACCAACGACAACAACAGCAGTTGCGATGAAAACTCCCGCAAAGCGAGCACCGTCAGTACGGATTACACATCCCACGAAAACACACCCGAGAACACGATCACTTCGGGTAGTATTTTGAGCATCTTGCACCAACGTTTTAGCTTCGGTGAGTCGGACGGTGGTTCTGGTGAGCACCAACTGTCGGGAGCAAGCGGCCTAAACGACGGCAGCTCAGCTGCGGACGAATTTGAACAGAACCCGGCAACGACAGCTGTGGCGAGCAGGGCTGTGAATGTGGACAGGCCACAGCCTATTTCTACTTCAGTGCCATTAGATGAAGCAGCAGCAGCAACCAGGAACGAAGAAGATGGTAGTCAAATAATTAATACCACCAAGCAACAACTTCCTATTGCAGAATCTTCTAGTCAAACAGTACGCCAATCACCGCCGAGAAGTGCTTCTACAGATGAGGTTGGCAATACTGGCGATTTGTTAAAAACTGAGGAGCAAAATAAGGCAAATGTTGATTTTCCTGCCTACGAACATAGTAAAACACCGGCAGCCACTACCCCGCAGCTGAAACAACGTAAACTGTCTCGTTTTTCCGTAACACCTGTCCTGCTACCTGTTGCAATTGATGTTGCAGAGCAAAGTGGTAGTCCCGTTTCGATGGTGGACTGTTCTAATCCTCCAGCATTGGGTGCTGGAGACACAATCGTGACTAACACGGCAACAGCGCCAGACTCTGTGCCTCCCGTAGGAGACATGACTATACAACAGCACAACACAGTTTATGCTCCGGTGCAGTCACTCCAGCCATCTTCTTCCGTAGAATGCGCCTCTAAATCAATGCCGGATACAGAACCAAATGTCCTAACCCCATTTGATGATGCACTGCAGCAACAGAAAATGTGTATGCAGCAACAATCCATGGACATGCAAATGCAGCAGCAGCACCAACAATCGTATGCCTCGATAGCACAGCAAGTGGCAGACGTAGTGGAAGCAGCTGCGGCACAGCAGCATCAACAGCAACAGCTCCACCAGCAGTATCAGATGCAGCAGCACCAGCAGTTGCAGCAACAGTATCAGCAGGAGCTGGCTATCCAACAGGCCATCCTGCAACAACAACAGTTGCAGTACCACCAGCAACAACAACCGATTAATATTTCCTCCACAGGTGGATTAATGATGCCATGCGAACCCGAACAAACGACGTTTGAGCTACAGCAGCATTATTATCAGCAACAACAACAGCAGCAGCACCAATTCCAACAGTACCAGCAAATGCAACAGCAGGCAATTTACCAGCAGCAGATGCAAAACCAACAGCAGTTAATGCAGCAGCAACAGCAGCAGCAAGCGCAGATTACACAACAAAGTGGCACTGCTGTCACGGGCGGCGCCGCCACCGTCGCCGCTGCCACCGCGAGTTCAATCCCCCCACAGGTTTCTATCGACCAGGGATCACGTGACTCTACGTCTAATAGCAGCAGAATGCCGGAAACGTTGGAGCAACTAAAGATAGGTTTGGAAAACATAACACACGTGCACGTGAACACGAACAAGTCGGGAACTGCCAGCGGTGGTAGTGGTGGTGGCGGGGGATCGACAAGCCTTTCCTCGCAGACCAGTGCGACAGCACTGTCAGCGATGGTGTCTCCGCATCCCGCGTCCTATCCCACACAGTCGGGTACGAATACTAACGAAGGCGTGCAACAGCAACCACAACAAGTTGTGTTTTACCAATCGCAAGAGTACATCATATCAGACCCGAATTATCCGACCGAAGGAACGATGGACCAACATGCGGATTCTAGGATTCAGGATTTCATCGCCGAGGGAACAAGCTATGCGGCGGTCGTTGCCGGGGAATTCCAACCACTATTGAATGTTGTTCATCAAACGTTTACCACAGCGCAGGATCCGTCCATCATTGAAATGCAACAGCAGCAGTATGCTTCAAGGCGTACCTCTGCCGAAATTAATAGCACGACAATGGCGACGGAAGCTACTACATCGATTAATGAGCTTGGCGTTGGGAATGGAAATGGAGGCAGCGATACAGGCACAACAAACGCTGTTAGTACACAGCGAGAGCAGAAGAACCGACTGTCGAACCAGAGCAGTATAGATCGAATTGATAGGTATTCTCAAGACATGTAGCTACACTTCTATAGTATTTTCAATAACATTTGCGTCTATGCTCTCTTCCAACAGCACTAGCAGCCTCACTGGGTTGCAATTGAAGCTGTCCCAGCTGACGGTGGGTAGTGAATCACCAAAGGCGACTGTAACAACAGATAAACCATCTTTGCAGACACAGGTAAGCCATGAGGGATTCGAAATATTTGTATGTGAAACGGTATATGCATGAGCCTTCTTTCCTTCTCTTACAGCAACAATCAACTGTGGCAAGTCCTTCGGTTGAATACGCAGAGCCGAAATTTTCCAACGAATCGAAACCGCTCATTCGCAAAGTGTCACGGTTTCAGGTGCAAACCGTTCAAGAATCTCCTCGTGCAATAACAGAGCCCCAAACCCAACAGCAGGCACCACAGCGTAAACTAGCTATGACAATAAACCCACAGGACTACGATAGCCAAACCTGTACAGCTTTTTCGTCACCGACGGATGAAAAATGCTGTCAAACGTTGCCAGCGCAGCAGCAGCAGCAAATGACAAGTGGCCAAGTTGGAGGAACGCTGGTTTGCGAAGTTCCAACCACGAACGATCTAGAGGCGAAACTTAATCAAGTTCTCCCGAAGACACCGAGTATAGAATCGTCGGCGCCGAATTTCAATCTTCTACCTTCCCAACAAACAATGCAGCCGCCGCAACCACAAAGCCAATCTTCACAAACATATGTCCCAGTAAACGCCGCCTCACTACCAGCCCAGCACACACCTTCTCCGGCACAGGTCACAATGGTCGTCCAGTCACATATGGTCCCACAACAACTGGTGCACCAATCGCTCCAGATGCAACAATCGCAGATTCCGATCCAGACACAGATTGCAATGCAACCTAATGCGTGTAGTAAGTAACCGTTTGAGACGTAAATATCGTCACAGTTTAATCAGCGGTGTATTCACTGTTGGCTTTTTAGATGGAGTCCAAGTGACGATGGTAGATGGGTCCGGATCTGATGGTAGGTGGGGGGGAGCTGTTCAACAACAATCACAGCAGCAACAGGCTCAATCACTTCCAGCACAATCGCCCCCGCACCCTCAGCAGCTTCCACCAGAGCCAATATTCAGCAATGCAGACATAGGACAAAATTTGGTCGCCATTCAGAGCCACTTGTGCGGGCTCCAGTTGATGCCAAGCGCACGACAGCAATTACAACTTCTGCTCCAACGACAGCACATCGAACACGAGGAGCTCAAGTTGCGCCACTTCCTAGAGCTGGAGAAGTTCCTCAAGCAGCAGAAGGAGGAGATGAAACCGGTGCAAGCCGCGGCCTCCGCTGGATCGGCCTCAGCCCCTGCAACCGCAGCTCCACAACAAATGATCTCAGCTCAGCATCCCCCTCAGCAAGGACCGCCAGCAGCTGCACAGCCTCCTACGGCAGCTGCTGCAGGAGCGCTACCACCACCCGCAACCCAGCCACCCATTATGATGACCGATCTTACCTCCCCGACGATGATGGTAAATCGGATCGGATTCGAAATGAACACTCTTGGTAGGACAGCGGCAGGGGCGGCGGGCTCGGGGCCGGGGTCATCGTCGTACAACAGCACAAATTTTACAAGTACAGTCAGTAGCACCGTCAGTGGAGGTGGTGGAAGTATGGGTGAGGTCGATCAGGAAGTGGCTACTCTAACGGCATCTACTGTTCATATGGAAGCTGCGATGCAAACGCAACAGCTGCAGCAACAACAGCAACAACATCAACATCAACAGTAGAAATATTTGCCTTGGTGAGCAAATTTGAATGTACATAATTGTTGCCAGCCGTGTGGTTCTCTAACTTATCCACGTGTGTGTACGTGTTAGCAAATTAGGGAATGTTTTTTAACTCTAGATTGGCCCAACATCGACCAGCATCTTCAAACGATGTCAAGAGAAAGCAGTCTAAAGTGATATCCCTTGAATGCCGTTCTAATACTAATACTATTACTACTACTACTACTACTACTACTATTGCTACTGCAACGCAAGGATCTCATTCCATATTCCACAAATGTGCGAAACAAATATCGCTTCCGCAGTACATCCTATCGTTTCGGCGAAATCACTTCATCCGAGGGAAAGACAGTCCCGTTGGGAACGTTTGATTTGTATGGGAACGGGGCTTGACTGCGGATGTAGAGTGTTCTAGCAAGAAGTAGTTATTGCTTCTCCTTAATTTGACTGCAGGAATGATGAAAATATTGTTCATATTGGCGCAGCAAACTCACCAGGGATTCGGAGAAGACGACATTTAAAAGAAAAAGATGCTGATGAATGTACTAAAATGGAAATAGGGGAGGACTTCTTCTAGGAAGGGTTATAAATCGTAATGGTTACTCGCGCCTACATATTTTAAATACTATGCATGTATGAAGATATGTTCTAACGATACTATATCTCTAAGCTCTAGCTTGTGTGCTTGTCTTACGCACTCATTGCCCTGCGATACTGAAGAATGGTTATGTTGATTCTTTGAAGAGGCTGAATGGGAACAAGAAGCCTGATAAGAGTTTGACAAAAACCCTGGCGCCATCGAATGGGATGAATCATGCATACTAAGAACAAAAGAATAGTTAAAAATAGCTTAAAAACAGGTGGAAATGAAGAGCCGAATGAGGTCGTACTTGTGAGTGTGTTTGTGTAAGAGAATGTGCTAAAACCAAAATGTATCGCCGCATCCGCTGTTATCCAAGAAAAGAAAAGGAATATAACAAAACCAACACATTTCATATGTATTGCTGTTACATTAGCAGACGCGTGATAGCAGCGTGAGAACTTTCGCAGAAAAATGTTTTTCATAATAACCCGATGATATATACACGAAAAGGATTTAGGAGCGAGATCAAGGGATAACATGCAATCCTCTCACGAATCGAATCGAATTCAAACTGACTCCTACAGGATAGTGAGCGAAGAGCAATGACAAAACTCGAAACTTTGATTTATCGTGGAGAAACAAGCTTCTTCCGACCATTTAAAAGAGAAAGATGAAAACTAAAGCAGGAAAAAACAAAAATGATGTCGAAGACAGGATCGCGCCTGATATCACCCTCGTGCTTGGCCACTTGGGTGTATGATTTAAAAAAAATGGAGCGATTCTCGTATGCTCGGATTGTTTGTACGCAAAACGCTGAGAAAGCAAAATTGCAAAAAAGCATATACTAGACTGTCTTATGATATAATAGAAAAAGAAAGAGACAGATAAATGACGATTGTCGCGAAGAAAGGAAGAAGAAAATATGAAACCGAGGATCAACGCCCCTACAGGGCTGATAGATGGAAATAATGACAGGCATGAACCGGAAGTGACTGGGTTACATTGAAATTTATTGTATTATATTCTATTCGATACGATTAAGATATTAAATATCTATCAAATCTGCTAACCTTGTTTGGACAATCTTTCTACATAATGCTTGGAAAAAACTATCACATAACAACAATTGGTTAGTATCGATTTTATACCGCAATTAGTTCTTTTAAACTACCTCCGAACATTCGATACAAAGAGTCGAACGATTCACAACTACGCCGCTTCCACACTGTGCATACGTGTTCTTATTTAGTTCTCAATTAAGATCGGGATGTGCGCGGACGCACTTCCCGACTACCAAAAATTGCGCATACGAGTTATCCACATGAGGGATAATCGCAGGGGTCAACCCAACCGAAGTTCAATGGAAGAGCCTCGCCCTGGGGGAACCGCCTACATGATCACGGTAACCCCTATGCCAGGTAAGTATGCTTTTTCGACCGCTTGCCTGTTC
>JAOEFI010004464.1:0-16640 GCA_034621735.1 Anopheles plumbeus | reverse complement strand
CAAGCGATAGTTAGCTATGTGGGCGGTTTGTTTGCTAGATGTTTGACTGCGGGGTGGTGGTGGTGGTGGTGACCCACTCACCATATGATTTCCATTCTCGATTCAAGTCTTTAAGGGTTCGCTGGCGCATACTTTGGCTATGATTGTATCCCCGTACTTCGGTTTCGGTTTTTGTTGAACTACTGTTTGAAACTTGCTATCGGATTGGAAAGGAAACGAGGAGAACCCTAGCACATTCCTACTCGTACAAACATTTCATAACCGAAGAGATGGGACGAATTTGTACGAAATTCCAAACATACCAATCGTGTTGAATCATAAAATATAAAGTCCATCTGAAAATTTTGGAAATTGTCATTCTCTGTACGAGAAACTTTTCTTCCTGTTTCTTATCGCTTTCTTCATTTTCAATTGCGCCTTTGCATGACGTCAGCATGTTCCCACTTGTTTGTCACATCGCACGCGCAGCATAGAAGGTTGTTTTGCGGTAGGAGGTGGCCTTTTATCACTTAACACAAACTCATTGAGGCTTTGACATACTTCTTACTATCCGATAAACATTCCCCACACTCATGCTCATCGTAATTCATGGTTGTACAACGTTCTATTTTTTTTATTGTTCAAGTAGAAAGTTAGACGTGTTGGGTTGGTGAGTTTCGTTGAATGTCAAAATGGTATATTGAACCTGTACATTTATCTCCCTCTTACCACAAACAAACACCTGTTTTCGACCATATCATTCGAAAGCGATATGCAAAAAAGGGGTTAACAAATGCATGCTTCAATTAATTTCAGCAAAACGGCGCATGTCAAAAACAGTAGATAGGACCCTTATAATACGCTCGTACATTTCTCACGGGAAGTACCAGCATTTCATTATAAAAAGCAACACTTCACTCAGGGCGCTACTGGTTTAACATTTACGCTGTTCAGTTACTTTAGAGCATCTCTGCATCGTTAGACATATGCTATTGCGAGGGCAATTTCTGGATCGGTTTTCCGGGGTTGGAAGTCGGAGACTCACGTAACGTCCGAATCATATTTGAAAGTTATGGCAAAGGTTAAACCCATTACGCTTCAAATACCTCAAGAAAGAACTGTATAACCAGTTTTCGTAGTGAATAACATCCCAAATAAAATCACACACACTCTCTTATCACACCACCACCATAAGGCGAAGTGATGCTGTAAAACTTTGACTTTCTTCATTCACTTCTACGTGCAAGAAGATGCAAAGAGAGAGAGAGACGCAACGAATTCGAGTTACGAATAATTTGGTCGTAGTGCATGGCAAGTTTAATTGTTTCCACCGCTACTGCGCAGACAGATTGTGTTTTACCGCCGGGAAAACTTTGCCATTTCCCTTCGCTCTGACGTCTTTGTGACATCGTATGGTGGAAAACTGTTTGAGGACCCCACTACTGACGCAGAACGAACTTCGTTCAAACAAATTAGAGAAAAAGTCATTAAAAATGATTGAGTTTTCAACTCCTCTTTCTGCACACGTCAGTCCTATCTTGAAGGGGTTCGTAAAGATCTCGGAATGAGCGAAAAATCGGGCAAAGGGTATCCACAACATGGCCCTGAAGGTTCGTGGATCGATCTTTAACAGAGCGACAGTGGTCTTTGTTGTACGCTACGCTGAATGGAATGTTAATGTTGTTGGTGTACGGTTACAGAAAAAGGAACTAAACGTGGATTGGTGAAGCTGTGAAGTCCGTTTTCAAGTTTGATTAACGTGCAACTTGTGGGAATGCTAGAACAACGTACAACTTTGGGGTTTGAGGTTTAACGTTGCATGCACCTTCTCGAATGAAGGTGATCCTCCTGTGGAAGCTGACGCCTTTACGAACGATGCAATATTTAGTCAACTCAGGGAAAACAGGATTCGTATCCTTCCATCACCAAACGATGACACGGATACTAAACCGAGTTGTTGTACGTATCAGTTTGCACAAAACTTGCATCTCGGCCGGCTTACAGCGAACGTGCTTCGACTTCTTTTTTGCTGCCAGAACATTTTCCACGACAGGATGCTGCCGAAATTTACGAAAGTTTTTGTGGTATCATCCATCATCCACATTTTCAGCGTACTTAATCCGATCGCATTTCGTTTTCATTTCCTTGCGAGAAGACGGCAACGCCCTCAGGGGCAACCCCCGATTCTGCTAAACTTTCTGAGAACATGTCGCTTACAGCGACCAGGAAAAGAGGTACTCGTGCTTTCAAAAAGCACTTGTTTGTTACTTTGACGGGTGAGGTTTTCATTCAACTCATTTTCAATTTTATTCTTGTCTTGCAAAAAGTTTCACACACCAAATTTTTGCACTTCTACTCTGTGCTCTTAAAGTTTAAAAACTTGCTGTTAATTCGTACAGGATGGTTTTTTTTAGCGAAATGAGGTACGAGTTGTAAGAAACAATTTTCCCCTGTTCCCTCGAGCAGGGACTGATCGTGTTTTTCTTCTTCGCAATCTGGTCCTTATGTGCCTTTTCTTTTCCTCATTGTCCGATACTTAGAATTTCATTTTCGCGGAGAGCTATACTCTCGTTCCTACTTCTTCTTGCCAAATATGTTGTCTTGAATCCGCCTCAGAGGAATTCCACGAATGATTCGTCTCGGTTGTTTAGAAAAAAAGGTTCGTCCTACTTCCGTGAACCGCTTAATCGAGTTTCTTCCGCTAAATTAATCGCAGCAGCAGAAGTTCATTTTTCTCCTGCTCAATTATTACTCAATTCACGCCTCAAGTTGGCAGCGAACCTTTACTTCTTTTCTCTCTTCATCGAAATGTATTAGAGGAAGAAGCAACTCCTGCAAAATAAACCGAAGCAATTTGTTTAGAAAATAGTGTAATGGAGAAGTTACATTGATCAAGGCAGCGGTTTCCTTGTGCTTGGGGTTGGTAGACATTTCCCGGAACCATAAAATATTTCATCCCAAAAGAAGCCCGAAATTTCCGCTTAGCAATTCTAAATTCAATCAAACTAGTAGAAGTAAGCTGCCAAAAGGGCCTTTATTCCGTACTCCACAGAGCCAAAAGTGATAGTTCAAATTGATAATAAAATGTCCAAAAGCTATATTAAAACTTTCTCCAGGATGGATTCAGTTGCATCCATTTCCGTTGTTATCTAAGCTCCACTAGAATCGTCAGAACATTTTGCGTCGGACCTTGAAGCATGTTAAAAAACCGAACGTGAGTTTGTTGGTAAACTTTTTTAAAGGAAAACATAAAAACATTCCAACATGTATGCTCCGTGTCGTTTGAGAGAGAGACGTATATGTTACAGGTACAACTGTATCGGTGTCAAAACTTTGACAGTACTGAAAAACTTTCAAGGTATCGCTATCGATTTGAGCCATGTTTTTTATTTGAAACATGTTATTTATACCAATAACTATTTTTAGGGGAGAAAAATATCCAATATTTGCTGCAATGCTTTGGCTGTGATTTCATGGCATTTCATGGCCTTCATGGCAGCAAAATTTGACCCCTTTGCACACACACACACACAAAAACTGTCATGTCCAACTTGTCCGTTCTCTGGAATCAAGCGAACGATCAAAACAGGATCTAACCGTCCTCCCGGTGGGGTTTTGTTGTTGACCGACCGAAATGCTGTGAAAGTACACTAAAGGGTGGCGTATGCCGCCTTCATGTGTGGTGTGCAATTGCGCCGGGAGTAGTGTGCGGCATCTTTCGGGACCTATCGACGGGGATTGTGTAATCTCGGCAGTTTTTTTTTTTCGGCATGGGGCGTGATTTTCGGAGGTAAACAACCTGCGTTCGCTATGCTTTGCGCCTCTCGGTATCCACGAATGCGCATACGCCGCCGCGGAAGTTTGGATTGAGCTCGGATAATCTTCCGCAAGTGCTACAGCATCATCATTCTACTTTCGACAAGATTCGGAAGCTGCTGCAAAGAGAGCAAAAAAACGCAGCACAGAGAAACAAACTCTCAACCCTTACCCCGCGTGTAAGAATGGGCGTACATGTACGCCATGTTTGGGTTATCTGTTAGAACCGCACTACTGCTTGCGCTTGACTGATGTTAGAGCAACCAGCAGCCCGCTTTATCTCTCTTCCTGGTGGGTAGAACCAACCGGGGGGGTAACATTTTGCGCGCCATTTTATTTTTGCTCAGCTGTGCCTTCATTCTCCACTATCTGCACATCCACTGGAAACGATTCATCCCTAAGGGAACTGGTACGGTGGGTTGTGGTACTGAAGAAAACCATGGTTTGAAGTGTACTCTCCTACGATCGACCTCCTCGAGAAGCCGCATAGCTCTTTAACTTTCCTCGTGGAACCGCTGGAAGCGAGTTGCGCTCGCTCTCTTCTGTGTTGGGTGTCGTACGTGCCTCTGGTCATAATGTTTTGGATAAACAAAACCGGGATCTATGGGCCAAAGTCTAGCATCTATCTGCGAGTAGTAGTATGTGTGTCAGCAGTTTTATGTCATTTTTATGCGGAAAGGTCGGTCCTAGTTACGCAGACGAATTGCTCCTGCAAATAAAACGAAGAATAAATAGGATTTAACCTGAAAACCGTCCGTCTCCCGCTCGCTTGGGGCGAGTAGTGAGTATGTGTGGGTAAGGGCTTTGGTTATGGTTGATGATGAATCACGATCGTGTATTTAAACTGTAAACTCGCTTGTTTAGGGTGGCCGTGGGGGGACTTTTGGGTGGTCATGCAGAATGTTTAATTCTCACCACCATCGAAAATTGTATGAAATGCGTGGCCAAAATGCGGTTGTGTTGAACGTTGTAGTCAATCAACTTGGGGATTCAATTTTCGAATACTTTTTCTGAGCCTCAATTTTTAACCAACTTTTATCAAACAATGAAGAGGACATTCTGTTGACGCCTCTGATTTTCGACAGCCTACGGCAAAACGTTTCCCAATTTCCAATTTGGGTTCTACAAAACGTGTACCACTTCAAAGCCAACCACTCAAACGGAAAATTTCCGTAACTTTGGAGACAGCAGTGATGGCACTTTTTTTTTTGTGCTTCGCCATTACATGTTTTATCTTTTGTTGGTACCGGAGCGGAGATTCCGGAAGGAGACAAACCAAATGCGGGCAAACATGAGGATGACATCAAAAAGATCGAACGCTGTTTGATGTTTGCTGCTTGGCTTCGTCTTTTCGATGCTTTTATTTTAGCCTTGGTTTGTGGTGTAGTGAGGATTGGGGATGGATTGGAACGTCAGATCCATTTGCTCGCTCGATTGTATGTTCGATTTTCACTGGGCTCGATATTTATTGAACGGCGCGAAACGATTTTGAAGAATAAATAAATGCAAGACAGAATTTATCTGTTAGATGCGGCGGCTTTTAGCGAAGAAGGGCTACAGTTTCTCCGATCTGTGTTCCATTGATTTGATAAGATAAGATCACCAATGAATCAAACAGAACAATACGTCGATGGCTTTTATTTCTAATTGAAATTTCACAAAGCAAAAACTCGATCATTCATTGACTTACATTGTAACACTATTTATTTCTATGACTTTTTATATGAAGTGTTGAAAAAAATCAACAATCGTGCCTCCATAGTCATCATCAATGTACCGTATCGATAGAATATTTATGAAGATTTGTTGTTGATTTATCTATTCCACGTTGTGTTTACATTAAGCAGGAAAACAACCGTGTTGATACAAGGACAAACCTACCTACCCTACCCGTTGGTTGTGTTGTATGAAAAGGCGCATGTCGCAGGTTCAAAATGCAGAATTCATCACTCGCATTGCTGCTACGGACAAACACACACACAACAATGTCCGCGGCGGATATTGTTTCGAGCTAAGCATGCACTTCTTCCGCAACAGAAACGGCACCTTCTTGTTTATCGGGCAATTGCAGTGACATTTTAATCTCTTTGTTTTATTCCGCCCGCTTCTGCACAACCATGCCATTGACATATGGTTGACATTTGTAGATGATGTCGCTTCTCACCCATATTAAATGTCACTTCCGTACGCTGCTGAACTATGCTGAATGGTGGAAAAGTTTGAATGCACAGGATTAGTAGCAACCGCACAATCCCAGTCCCTAGGAGGGTGTATACATTTGTTTGAAAACTACTCAAAATAGCGGTGATGGCTTTAGATTTTGACTAAATGAAGGATTCGCGCCGGGTGAACGAAAACAGAACTTTCCCAGTGCGGTAGCAGCGTATCATGTACAGCGAGTGGGAAAATGTACCCCTGTCTGGAGGAGCATAAAATGTAATAATATTGAACTAACGTTATACAAACACGTACCAGAAATGTGGAGGAACATTGGAGAAGCAACAGACGGAGTTCTGACAAAAACAATATCCGCCGAAATATGCAGCACTTCCACTAGAACGCATCGGGTTACATCAAAGTAGTAGTGGTGGTGGGACCTCGTGGGATGTAACCCTTCAGGTTCCGTCCTGTGACGGTGCAAAAGTTTCCCCGAGACGGCTCTTCAACGGTGGCCAAAACGTTGTCGATCCTACGTTCCGGGTGTTCATGGACTACCGAATTTTCACTTCACCTTCATCGTCTCATTACTACAAGCGAGCGCAAGCTCAAAGGCCAAAACGCAGGAGACGGTGATGATATGATTTCTATGAAAACTTTTGAGATCTAATTGCGCTTTATTCATGTCGTCTCGGATGGCTTATTCATGTTGCAACTAAGAATCTAAGGATACCTAAGTGAGAGTTCTGCGGTTTGAGTTCTTTGGAAGCTATATTTTGTCCTTCCATGCCTGTAAAGATCACGAGTTTTCAGACTTTATTAATGTTATGTAGAAATACTATTAAGAATCGTACAAACTATTATTCGTCATTTCCTTAAGGTCAATTTAGACGTGTGTGTTGCAGCAGCCAAACAACTTTACCCAATAGAATGTCACTCCTTCAATTAACCAATCATTGTTTCCGTCTAGTGGGAGCCTATTATATTCTTCAACTTGAAAGCATTTTCATGTGGTTGCCCTTCATTGTGTTGTTTTATTCTCCTTTCTAAGGGAGTTGAATTGTGCCCTCCTTAACGAATGGTCTTTTCTTTTCTTTCAGGTAAGTTTCACAAGCCAAATCGCCATGCCGTACCTACGGAAAAGGACATGCCCTCAATGGTTGTATAATGGTGGTGGTGGGTGAAACAAAAAGAAATCTGTTTGCAGCGAGAATGGGTAAGACCGTACGTTTATCAGAAAACATACAGCAGGTGGATTAAAACAAAGGTGGAGTCGCAGTGTGCGGGGGGATATTCATTTCTATGTGTTCACAGAAGAAGTGTGCAATTAATCTGTGTGAAGATGCTGCAAACCTTGTCGATCCTTTGTTTTCGGTTTGACTGCAAAAAGATCTGCTGTAAGTGTCTGTATTGTGTCTCTTCGTCATTTTCTATGTGTGAGAAACAGTAAAATAGGACCGACTTGCATTCGTAGTTCGTAGGACATCTCGTTTCGGTGTGGTTTAGTGATCCTTGATCCTTGACGCACAATGGTGACAGCTTAAGTTTGATTTTTACTTAGTCATCCATTGGTATGTACAGACAGCGTAGCTTTACTTTTCCATTTCCATGGAAAAGTGTTTTTTCCTAACATCACCGGATTGCATGCTATGGTAGGAAATGATAGCAAAGGTCCTTCTCTCGCACAGGTTTTTAGCAACATAAAAACGACCGACGCTGGTCAAGGAACGCTCTCAACGCACACGATGGTTGGGTGGTCAGACAATGACGAAGATGATGAGCTTCCGGAGCTTGTAGAAACCTCTTGGCAACATGTATTTGGAATCGTTTTTCAATTGAGCCCCATGACGCAAGTAGTAAATTCGTTCACAGTGTGTTGGTGGACTTTTCCGACCTTTTTTTTTACTTCGCCCTGCGGTGGAACCTCACCACCATCCCTACACAGACGAGCTAACACGAGGAACAGTAACATGCTGCTAGTATATACTTGCTGATGAACATATGGTGGGAGAGCCCGCTCATCACTCACACCATCGTACACTAAGCATCGCTCGTGCAGTAATGCCGATGGGGAAGAGGAGTGCCCTCAAGGATAACGATAATGACTCGGGTGTGTAATAATGGAAAACCGCCAAGTTTTCCACGCGGTGGGAAGAGGATCGGTGGGCGAGGACACGTTGGAAGTGTGATACTATTCACACCCAGCCATTATTTTATTTCGTTTTTTTTTTCTTTTTCGTGCCAGCTCCGGTTTCTGTGGCGGCCAGATATGAATTCCTGCAATCGTGCGCCTTAGTCTCGTGTCCCTTCGGTGGCGCCAGCGTATTTTTCCCGCTCGCTGTTTGCTTTCTCCACTATTTGTTCGTTTAATGTGTTCGGTTTTTTTTTCTTCTAAACTGTATTGTGAGCACATGCATGCCATGGTTTGGTTCTCTGTAGTGTCACTCCGGTGATGTGTCAGACAAAAGATGGCCGATTAGTGATGTCCTTGGACCGTCGGTCGGGGCATTCCACTAGCCATTGGCGTGCACGAACAGCCTCTGGTCCTGGTGGGCCGCTCCCCCGTCATTAGTGTGTTCGATTTATTTATGCATTTTTCTGTGGTTGGTCATGTTGTGTGCAGCCGTGACCAGGGAAAAAGGACTTCGGTAAAACGAAACCATAAAAGCAATACGCGGGAGTGGTGGTTGGAGAACTGAGGTTTCCTGGAATTCCGACATAGAATAAACAGAAGGATGAAATTGGTAAAAATTATCGAATTCAAACCGTTGGTTGTTGTACATGTTTTATTGAATGACAGGTTTGCTAGTGTCCTCAGTGTTGCATAAAAGTTTCAAGACCATTAATATCATTACCAAGAGAAAGCTTTCCTTAAAATATGCTGACAAAAGTATACCAAAGAGAGAATTGATGAAACAGATCTCAAATCACGTTTTAGCACTTTGTTCGTTTTCGCCAAGCGTGGCAAGCGCAACAAGTTGTACTTGTATTGTACAATCTTTCACAAATTCGTAAGTACACTAGGAGCGTAAGGATGCAGTAAATCGAATTGCAGTGGAACGTGCCGCTCAAAAGGACTCATTTTAATGGTTGAATTTGTCTAAAGAGGACTGAACAGAATTGTCCCACAACATCGCACACCGTCTTCGTCTGCTTGTAATCTGCATCATCCAGGCATATTCGATTCAACGGTCCGAGAGGTCATTTCGTTAATGGATATTTATGCAAACATTGGCAATAAACACACGAGACGAGCAGAGGAAAAGGCGACGCTGCTCTCGTCGAATATTTTCTCTCTAGGAAGGCAATGGGATGATCTTTTTTTTCACATATAAAGTCCTCTATTTTCCAAGCTCTCCATTCCCCGTCGTCCCTTCCGTTGAATCCTGAGACCTGGTTGAACATTTTGTTCCGAGTTATAACAAATTAGACTTTAATCCGGGGTGTCAGACTGGAACGGTTATAACGATACGGAACTAATGCTTTTAACCCGGCGGAAATTACGTGGGACATGTAAATCCATCTCCGGGGCTCCTAATCTTGGTGGGACCCGTCCGGCTTTCCCGACCGACCGGCATTATTCACATTCTTGCCGGCATTTATTATTTTCCTGCGATGTGCTCACGCCGTCCGTCGCCCTTGGTGGAAGCAAACATGATAGCGCTACATTAGTCCATAGCGTGATCGAGGATGCTAGCGCAAGGATAAAATCGCCCGAATCCTTGAACGGTGGCGGGCGGGCCGTTCAAACAAACCCCACTGAGTGGAATGTGATGATATGTAATAAGTATCTCTATAAGGTCTCATAAACCAAACTTCTTTTCCGGCAAAGGGACTCCCGGTATCGTCCTGCGGGAAATGTGTGCTAAAAATGGATGGAACTGTTTTATTGCGGAAATAAATATTTGCATATCATTGTGTGGTTTGTTTGGGTGATCCCGAGTGCACACAAAACACTGCGTTGAGGACGGGATGCTGCATTAAATCGAAGGCTATTTCGTCAGACCATTAACGATGGGGAACGCATTCGAATCGTTCGAGGATTTTTTTCAAGCATGTCGAGAGGAATTTCCCCCTCCATAGATGGACGTGATTAATAACAATGGTTTGATGATCCCTTTTCATCTGGAAAAAGTACTGCTTCTATACCCTAAACGCTTAAAAAATTTAATCATTCACCGACCTCGGATCTGATCGAATATTATCTATTTGTTCTGCAAATATTTGTTCTTCCTCTTGTCTGTTCCGTTCCCCACATTTAAATTGTTTGTTTCGGATGAGGAATATTATGTTTATCATTTACATACGATTTCCTTGGCCTGTCTTATCCTACAATCTCGTACGGGGTTTTTCTACGATGATTGGAATATATTCATCCGGAATTGATGGGTGCAAATTTCTTATGCTGATTTGTTTGTTCTTCCTTTTTTTGAAAGTTAGTGTTAGGCTACATTGTACGTGTGTATGTGTGTGACGGAGGGAAAATGCTTACAAAATACTATGAATATTTTACCACTTCCATGAACGCCAAACGCCACCGTCCCCACTCTCCCTCTCTCTCGAGTGACGAGCGACATAGATGCAAACGAAGTCTCTTTTTTACATTCTCGGTCGATGCGGCATGGATAAGAGAGCTGCTCCTTGGCTGCTGTGTGTCCCATATTTGACTTCTTCGACAGCTTGCGCCGAACCGTAGTAGTACCGGGGCGAGACCCCCACCTATCGCTACTTGACTCGCCGCGCGCCACATGCACAGATTTTTGCATAAGTGGCGAATGCATTGTAAATCGCTTGTTAAGGCAAATGCTTGTTTTGTCCCACTTCTTCTTCAAAAAGGAACACCGGAGATTCCGGAGTTCAATGACAGCTCACGGTGTTCTTCCATCGGGTTACATGGGTGAAAAGTTTGTGGATGTCGTATCCTTTGGAGCTAGCCTTGGAACTTTTCTAGCACTGCCACTGCCTAGCGCGTGGCGTTAAATAAAGCACTTTTCTTCATTATCCAACAAATTTCAAAATCAGCCTTTTCTTGCATAGTTTTTCTGTTTTGTTTTTTCTCCGCTTCTTGAGAACAGCAAAGTCGATTCATGAATATTATGCACGGCGCATAGAGTAGAGGCACATCTTTCTCAGGGGCAGAATCGACGTAAGAAAACACGGTACGGCAGAAAGCAGATTCCACGAAAGCAACATTGCCTACTGCCCTCGTAACTGTCGCCTGCACTCGTGTGCTGAATCCGAAAAGGGCCGGATTTTGTAAGCAAAGTTCAACAACAAAAAAGTTCAATAGAACTTCTTTGTTTTTAAAAATGTGGGACATTTTCTCACAACATGGTTAAAAATGGTACGGCAAGGATACTATGCATATCGTCAATAGGGAGTACGCCACTCACACAAACTTACAGCATGTTACAGAGGTAGCTTTTGAGCCTAGCAGCTTTAGTGTATTTAAATATTATTAGTTTTACTATCAAAGGCATGGGGATTACACAAAGCTGTTTATCGTTACCAGGATGTCGATCGCGCAATATTTCCCATGAAAAATGTTATCGTAAACAACAGAACCAATGGGAAAAATATATTGGAACAGTATTTTGCCATGACGTAGGGATTTCTTTTGGCCTCCGCAAAACTTTAGAAACTAGAGCATACATAATGCAGTCGTTGCGCCGCTGCGCGGCGTACAGAGAACATAAAAATGATCAAGATTTTTCTCACGTGCGTGTTTTGGTCCAGGATGTTACGCAGATTTCTCTTTTATCCGTAGCATCTTCATCCAGTCCACCACCGTACACACACGTCCACCAACGATTTAATGTTTCGACCAAGCCGAACCGATGGTGGACTAATTAACATATTTCTCGAAGAAATGTTTCTCGCAGGTGCGCGCTAACGCCTGTGGGGGCAGGATGGCATCGAATAGCGTTCTTTTTCCGCCACGGTGGTGGTCGGTTTTCTTCTACTTCGTTGGATCTGTTTGTGTCTGTGTGTAGTTTTTTTTTTTTTCACTAAAGCCCGTCACCTACCCATTGGTGGAAAGTTTCTAACGGTCTATCCCTGTTTCTCTGTTTTGCTTTTGCGCTGAGTTCCAGCCCTGAAACTTCGACCGACTGTATGTTTCGAGCTTCTCGATGATGTCGATAGAATGGGGGTTGCCTTGGGGTTGTTGGTTGTGGTGGTGGTCGGGTCGCTTTGGTCGGGGGTAATGGTGGCGCAATCTCAAGTACAGTTATTTTTATGCAGTTGGTTATTATGGAACACTTTGCTCGTTAAGGTCGTCGCGCTTCTTCGGGCATCCCCCGGGAGTGAGCGGAAAAGACGGGCGAAGATAAGAATCAGCCAGGTCACCAAGAAGCACCCTCCCGGAGGCAAACTGCTGGGAAGCGTGGGGGTTCACCGTTGCTTTCCATTCCACTTCGCTCACATTCGAGGGGCGAGGAGAAGTGTCGTCGGTGCATCCGTGTTCATGACTCCCGGTTGTATACTGGTGTGGGTTGGTAAAGTGCATAATTAGCGTGGACCAAAGCCGGTGACGGTGGGACGAAGTACTTTTCTGGGTACACAGGTACAAGCTCCCCATTTTCACGTCGTCCACGGGGCAGGAAGTGTGCAAACCCTCCTCCCGCAAGGAATGGTAGAAATATCTACAGGTTAATTTTTCAGTGGAGGTGGATATTGGTGGTTGCGGACCGGAAACGCATCGGAACGGGAGAACTCAGAAAACTCATTTAAATTGAAGTAAACCATTAACCGCAATATAGCAGTGCATTTGTTGTGACGTGTGATGGTAATATGAAGAGCAACATGATGATGATGTTGATGTTGCTGAAATGAATCGGTTACTTCGGAACAACACCACGCCGTAGAAAGGGAGACCAGGAAGGTTCCACCAGAAGGGGGCAGAACCACGAGCGGCATTTGTCCTCATTTTCTTTGCTTCTCTCTCAACCACCGACGGAAGTCGTTTATGTTTAGCTTAACGTTTTTCTTTTTAAAACCTTACCTTTCCCGTTGGTTTCCATTCGGATGTTCGGATGCCTTGGTACTTTTCCGATCAAGGTTCTGGTTCTGGGTTCCATTCAGTTGTAAAGCCTCATTTCAAGCAGTCCCACCCGAAGGTGCGGGTTGACGGTGGGTTTCTGGTAAAGGTGCATCTTCATCTTGTGGAAAAATGGTTGGGGAAGGCAAAGAAGAAGCGGTAATGTGGCGCAAATTGCTGCAAAAAAAAAGTAATGGAAAGGAAAAAGACTCTGGCTAGTAACTTGCAAAAGGGCAAACACCATCGCACGTACAGGCAGATATTTCGTCAGTAGTAGTTCTCAAACGATCGACGGGAAGATGTGCCCGCGCACCCATCATTCCACAAACTGGTTTTCGGATCAGTGTTGCTGTGTGTGTTGTTATTTTTGTTCGTGTGCCCTTCTTTACGACGGTTCTTGTGACGACGTTGAAGTTGAAGCTCGTCCCCATTCGTGGCAAGCTTTCCGAGATGCATTCGCCTTCGGAATATCATCAGGCCGTGGAACACTTTTGGTTCTTATCCGGTTTTACGGTGCAGGACGGCGGCTTTGGCGCTTATTTTATCCTCTGAAGTATGTAAGCCGTTCTTCTTACTCCATTTACTTTTCATCGCGTTCGTATGAGTGCACTGCAACCGAACAACCGTTAGCGGATGCGGCAGCGTGCTGCTGCAGTTGATTGATTTGTGGTCCCCTTGTGAATTTTTTCCTATTTCTCATTATGTCACTTCTCATTATGCATTCAGTACAAACCAACAAGCATACCGTCAAAGGCTCTGCAGCTGTCAGAGTGGTCTGTAGAGAGTTTTCATTTTTCTTTTGACATTTTTAATCACTTTTCCTTTAAACTGTGTTTTATGTCTAAAGGAAACATTCCTAAACATTCTGTAGTCGAGAGCGTTAGAAGAAGTGAACCACCGCCAGGTTGGAATTTCCGCCAGTTTAAATGTCGATCAACGGCCCCGAAGGAAAAGCATAAGCCACGAGTGTTGAAATGTGCACTGCATGGGAAAGGATCGTACCTCTCCTCCTCCATATGAATCATATGGGATTCTCGGCCACTTTGCTTTTGTTTTGCAACGTTTTCCCGGTCTCTCCCTTTTCCCTCAGTCCTGCACTGGGGCGGGGAAGACACCGACACCATTTTACGCGTTGGTGTTTAACCTACACCTCGGCTAAAACGCGAAACACACAGAATCTCAACCGCGAGTCCGCGAGTCGGGCCCGCAATCACGCGACTACATACCCTTCTGCCCGACGGGCGTCTGTTTGTTCTCGTTTTGACTATCGCTCTTGTGCTTTGGCCGCTTCTTTTCATTCGCTCCATCCTCTTCCTTCCGACCGTTCGCCGTTGTTCTGTCTTGTTGGTTGTTCCGCTTTGGATTTCAAGTTTCGATATTTCGCTTCTTCGCCGCGCCGTCTTGCTTTTGCTGTGCGTTGTTAGAGACGCGATCTCTTCGACGAGTTACCCCACTCGTGGTGGGGGTAAAGCAGAACCGAATCGAGGTTGGAGCCCAACAACAACGATAAAAAATGGAAAAAAAACAGTCAACGCATTTCGTGTACCGTTACGTTGACCGATTATATAACGGAGTTTGTTCTCGCTGGAAGAACGGGGGGGCTGATGCGGAACAGCGAGAGAATGAGAGTTGATCCAGCCCTTATAAGAGTTCGTTCACATTTTGTTTACTGCTGCTGCTTCTGGAGGACGCATCCAGATGTTTGAGAGGAAAACGTTCGAATTGGATCGCGATCTTCTCTTTAGTCGTTCTTGTGTACGTTTGGGGTTGGTTCTTGCTTTTTTAGTTTTAGTTTAGTTTAGTTGACGTTTCAATTGCTTACACTATTCTTTTAGAAAAGTTATTCTGATTTAAGATGACATAAATTTACTCGAAGGAACATTCAACTACTTCGTTCTGTCTTTTACACAATATTTTTTTACGAGACGAAAATTGACTAATGCTTTTTCGGGAATCGTTGTTTTTTCGATGCGATCAATTCTATCATGTTTAAAACATGAAACTTCTTATACGTACAGCACTATTCGATCTCTGAGATCAGCATGTGTCTTGTCTTGGAAAGCTAAGTTTCTATTTGTCTTCTTCGAGTGAATGTGAGATCATGACCCATATACGTACGGCGGGACCCTTCCGCGACACACCCAAGATCACCCACTGGTCGGTCGGGATCTGCTAAATCATCGTGCTGACGAAATATACCATCTTTCGTTCTTGGCTACTGATTTCTCCGTCGGAAGAACATCGAAAAGAATCGGAAAGGCTCGCATGCATATATTACGAGTTCCGCGAACTTTTGTCGGTTCCCGCGCGCGCGCGCTCGTACTACGCCACCTTTCTCTCGTTCTTCCTGCGCACCACACCGCGCCGATTGACCTGATTTCCGGTCGATTTATTCATTTATTTATTTGTGCCATTTCCCCGAGCCTCTTGGTTTTTTGTGTGTATGTCTCTTTGGTCACTTCAAAAATTTGGACTTTCTCTCTTCTTACGCGGGACAGGTTTCGTGGCCGCGCGCGCCGGTCGCTATGATTTTTGTGTGTGCTCACTTCTCTGCCCCATTCCGGAGGAGAGGAGGTTCCGTTAGGTTGAGGTGCCTCACACACACGGAATGAGCTCACAGACTCCGGACCGTTTTCTGTTTTCTGACTGTGAAAGCGGCGCGCGAGAGCCCGGGGTCGGAAGCGAAAAGCAGAGGGAAAAATAGCCTCGCGCAAGCTTAGCAAAAAGGCCTCATGAAAAAAAAGGGGGAACAGTAAAAATTAACAAAAAAAAAGAGTCAAAAAAGCAAAAAAATCAAGACGAAATCCCCGAAACGGTGTCAATGGTGGGCTTTTCCAAAACGGTGCTTTTGAAAGTAGCGCAACTTTGTTTTCCTTTTGCACGGTTTACATGTGTATATTTATCTCCTACCATGTATATCTATGGGTTGTGGAGTTTAAAGGCTATAATGCTGATCCTATCGCATTCTAAAACCAGAAAAATCAAAAACATTTCACTTTCCATGACGTGGTCCGCATTTCTATATGCTTTTTGGGTGTGTATGTTTTTTTAAACATTTTTCAGGTTCACAGTTTTGCTTCAGTGAGTTATCATGTTCCATGGATTGCATTTATTCTTTTGGAATTGGGACAACCTTAGTACAATCATTACATGTTATTTTCGACTGAAAACTAGCGACATCGATGTTGTGATTACGTCATTCGTATCAGCATTGTTAAAGTATGCCTATCTTTTACCATCAATCGGTGGTGGGATGATGAATTGGTTTTAGGTTACGGCCCCCCCATTTCTGTCGGGAACCTTTCTGGTTGTGTGGAAAATTTCTGTTCAAATGGGCAACACACCACAGATCCGATCGTGCGTCGGCCGATTTTGTTTGTGAGTGTGTATGTGGGTGTTCGTTCAGTCGTCCGGCCTGCCGGCGGTACGCAGATGAGGATGAGTTTAACCCCCCGCCGCATGTTTTCCCGACTTATCTCATCAACCGAAAAAATAGTACTTCTCGGCCACAAAACCGAACCGCCGTCGCCACGCCAAATCCATCAATACCCAGAACATCCATCACACTACACTGTGTGTGTGTTTTAGAAACTCTTCCTCTAATGAGAAGACGGCGTTGCACCCACTAAACTGTCTCTTTAGGAACGTC
>JAOEFI010004228.1:13802-31036 GCA_034621735.1 Anopheles plumbeus | reverse complement strand
GGAGAACCGAAACGAATCCTTCGAATAATTAATTATTATAAGTGGGCTGCGCCACCGAACGCCAGACCAGAGCAGGGGAACAGTCCCCGAAGCAGTCCTTCCAAGAAGCGCCGAGACGTGACAAATTAAGTGAGTGTGGCTCAAACGATCCGCCTCCAAATGGGTATTCGGGCGACACTTGGGCCAACCATGGCAACGCGAATGGCTTCCACCCGTCGTCCACACTCCCGAGTTTGGGAATGCACGGAAAATTACCCACCCCGTCGATGTGCGATTATACAGTTTTACGTGTAAATGTTTCAGCAAATTGTTTGGCGTTATTATTTTTAATCCATCCCGGTGGAAGATGGGAAGCCATTTCGCGCGCGACCCTGGAAAGGGCTGTTTAGGTGCGAGGACAGCGTTCTAATTGTTCCAAGTGGGTTATTAAAATAATTTGCCAACTCCCATTTCGTCCCCAGCAAACGTTCAAACGACGGGGATGGGGAAATGGGCCACTGGGAGAGAACCGGGGAACGGGATGCTCCCTTTCCGGCGGGCTTGATTTGGTGCCGATTTTAATTGGCAACCGGCCTGACGAACCTCTGATGGGGGATGCTTTACCTCCCCTGTCCGTATCCTGTGCACTGTTCGACCGTACTTCACCTGCCATACTCGAAGGAATCGATGCATCCACCTGTCGGGCGGTAGGGAAGTACTTTACAGCACAAACACATTACATCGGCCCCCCGGGGGTGAGGGCGAAGGACGAATGCCCCCCCGTTAGGGAAGGATGCAGGATCTATCGGTTCGCTGAAATTAGCTCGGTTATAAACCAATTCCATTCTCGACAGCAAACGTTGGGCGTGGGGGTGGCTTAATGTGGAAAGCGTGTATCGTGTCCGCTCTGCATCCTATTCATGCTTCCCCATGTGTGCCAGCTGGCGCGTTATGGCGCCGGTGCGTTCTGGGCTGGAAGTTATTTGTGTTGATGTCGACGGTAAATCTCGGCAAGTTAATATGCGTTTGAACGACCGGACCAAAACGTGTCGGGCGCGTGTTGTTTGCCGTGGCCTGCACCGGGCTCCCAGTCACTGTGTGATTTGCAGCATTGTTGATTGCGCCGATCCTGCAGGGCCTCAACTTTGCGCTCGAGTAGAAATTGCCGGAACAAACATTACACAAACAAACGCTGCAGTGTTTAACATCGCTACGCCAGGACTTTGTGCAGGGGGTCCATCTTGAATAGACGCTCGTCCTTGCTTTCCGGCTAAGCCACTAAGTAGTTGATCCTAATTTACAACAATTACTTCAAACATGTACACAGCCGCCCTTATTTACAACAACAAATTCCTGGGATGATTTTCCCGTAACAGAAATGCCCGGTTTTTGCCATTTTTAAATCTCAATCGGAGTACAGCTGGTGGCCAGCTGCGACCGCTCCATCATTAAATGATCGTTCGCTTTTTGAATCGCCGGAATGCCGTGCGCTATTTGTCAACGTCATTAGGAAACATTCCGGCACTCAAACATTTACTTAGCCGTGTCCCACGCACTCTGCGAAGGAGAACCCCCCGTGGCCGGCCGGACTGGAAATAACAGAAGATTCATTGGAAAAGGCAGGAAAATTGCTTCAGCTCGGCCCAATTAACTTTGGCCAACTCGTGTCCAAAGTAGTTCCGCCGCCGTCACATCAGGCCAGACTCTCCTTGGCCTGTATCATGTTCTCTTTCTCTTTTCGCTTTTCTTTACATTTCAAAACACTCCCCTTCCCGGCGGCGCAAGTCGGCCACTGGACAGTAAAATCAAAAACCACTCAAGATAAAAACAAATCCAACGCGCGCGGACCTCGCAAGGACGTCTGCGAATCGGGCGGGACACTGTCAGCGCCGCCCACAGCCCATCGCCGTCCGTTTCGTCGTGAAGTCATTTGGGAAATCTTCCGTCAAGAGTCTTTTTGTCTGCGTTTCATTTTTTTTTCTTTTTGAGTTCTGTATTGTTCTTGCTTATTTCTGAACACTGTTCTGAGACTTTAAGGTTTGCATGGCCCTGCAGACGGACACCAATAGTCTCGCCATCGCCAAATTGTGGCCATTCATCTTCTCGGGTCGCAGGGCGGCGTAAAGAGTGGGCACGCCGCCGAATGAACGGATGACTACGCTGTCACGATTAGCGGCATATGCGGCTGACGTAGGCTCAGCGGGCCTCCACACCGAGATGAGTTGCCTCGTTGCCCCCAACATTCTTTTCCGATCGTTGAAAATGTCTCGTTCTTGAAAGAAAAAACACCTTTCCCTCCTCCGTCGATGTCCTTTTTTCTGATTTATTACAATCGAACAGTAAAAAAAAACTGTCAAAAAACTTGGTTCGCCATCGGACATCGGAATGTCGCACAATCATCGTGAAATTCGATCGGGGGAAACTTTCCTCTCTTGAAGCAAGTCAAACAACAGGATATCAATTACGTGTTCCCGGCCAATGGTGTAGGCGGTGGGAGTAAGGGGTCCCGGTGGTCACACAAGCCGAAAGAACTCGGCCGAGAAGATTTCCGAAGGAACATCTAGGGCACAACTTAATGGAAGTGAAGATAGGTCCCGGCGGTGCCCAAGGCTTCCCACAGAGGAACGAACGCCTAAAGCCAACAAACCGTGGCAAATCATTATCTCCAGCAGGACACTCACCGGGCCAGCACTCCAGCCCCCGGGTTCCATCTCATAGAAAAGCGTCTTTTCCTTGCCCGGTTGCTTCTCGGGGGCAATTGATCCGGCACCGTCGTGTCTTCCATGCTTCGAGAATCCCGACCGCCGACAGCTTCCCGGAGCGAGAAAAGATCATTCCATTCAGCCCATTCCATTCCAGTAGCCTCTTACGGTTCGGAATCGATTTTCCTTCGGGTAAATGCACTCCGGACAGCGCACTCGGCACTCGTACCCACCACCCTCCGGGTGTGTCAACCCTCCGGAACCGCTTTCGCCCGGGCACGGTACTCCCGGGCTCATATTTCAAGTGCCGGCAGCGTGCGGCGGAAAGATTTACGAAGTGCAGCGATGAAATGGGATCCAGGACGAACGAATACAGTTGAGCATTATCGGCACCAGCATTGGATGACGTAGAAAGAGGAAGCCGTTTATTTTCCACTCGCCCACCACCCCACCAGCCCACCAGCCCACCCGCCCAAGACGTTCGCATTCTTTCCGATTTCGAGCGACCGGTCCTCGCAGGACCTGTAAATCTATGCGGCTGCGATTGGGCAGGAGGTGAAGAGGAAAAGAGGTGGCGGAAGACACACTCCTGGGCTAGCTGTCGGTGGTACAGCGATTGCTTCTTGCTGAAATATGGACCACACCGAACGGGGATCCTGGCATCCACAGGATCTCTGCAAGACCCTCCGGGAGCAATATTCCGGGAGTCTGCTTGCTCCACTTTCGGAGTTCATCACATTGACCGCAGCGTGTATTACGATGTATTATGTTTCATTTCTCACCTCCCCGCCCTATTCTATTTCCAATCCACGGCCACCGAACGTAAGACGTGAGCAATTCTACCCCTAATCGAAAAGAAACCCATCCCCTGACCCATCGAAGTGGAGTTGTCGGCATCTTTTGCCCCTCTGCTCGCCTATCATGGGAACGATAGTAATGATGATGTATCGACCGTTTGCACACACAAACTAATACCTTCCTCAATCAGGAGAAGCATTTCAACTTGCGATCCATGTAGCCGGAACCAAAAGGAAATGGTCCCGCCGTTGCCATGGCACCACGTCCACGAGCGAGAGGGGTTCAGAACGTCTGACGGACGGATGGACGGTGGAAGATTTCTTGTAGTCAATAAACAACAGCAACGCCCCAACTTTGCCCTTGTCAGGAAATTGCAATTGCATTCGATACAATTTAATTCCGGGCAATTGTTTGAGGCCGTGGGTGTGGTTGTGCTAGTGCTGTTGCAACATTGTACCATGGGCGAGTGTATGGGTCATTCATTGCACACAACGCCACACCTGTTGCCCGGCAAAATGTCGCAATGTCCGTACCGGAAGGAGTTTCCGCCTCGCCGCCAGCTGTCCGATGCTATTCGAGTCAACGGACGTGTAGCTGCAATTGCAGTTGCTTGTAATCGATTATCCTCTCGTCCTCTGTCAGTGTCCTTTGTTCCCTACGGAAATATGCTCTTTGTTGCAACGACTTACAACCAGTCCAAAGGGAAACGGAAGAGTTTTTTTTTATGGTTCATGATGATGATCTGAATTAATTTTATTTAATGTTGCCAGGGTGGGAATTCAAACTCACCACAAATGGTGAATACATAAACGTCAAAACATCGCGCCTTTAATAGGGCACGGAAATAATGTTTCCCAGTGAAAAGTGGATTGTTGAAAACACAATTCACTTCATTGTTTGCCTGTTTACCACCGGGTACAATACATTTGTTCCTTCCGCGGCGTAAATGGACGATAACTGGCGGGGCCGGGCCAACGCGGCCTGTAATCGGTGTTTGAAGCACTATCTGAACATCCGAGTGGGTGATTGTGGTGCAGTTTCGGAAGGATTATTCTATTTCCAGCGAACTTTCCACCGCCACCATAGGTCTCCCGGAAGGCAGCGGGGTACAATTTTGTGGCTCGTTTGGGCGGGACCCGGCCACCCCCACACCTGAACAACGCGTACCGGAGAGTTTACCAGTTCATGCACGGCACCGGAAGCCACACAATCCGGCCCCGGAAATGCACCCGCTGGCAGCCAGCTGGCAGTTGAAGTGCATTGGCCAGTCCTCCGGTGTTGATGTTAGGGCAGAACGACAATGTGGTCCGTCCGGCCGTCGGGCGTCGCCACTACTGTCAAGAAGGTTGCTTTCGCCTCCGTGGGCACACTCGCACTGATGTTTACTATCATTCTATCCAACTAGCCACACCCCACCCCCCCGGGGGGCCCCGGCGTCACGCCGTTGACTGCAAAACCATATGCAGTGCACCGGATATGCTAATGCACCCCGGCAGTCGAACAACCGGGGAAATGTTCTCCGGCAACCAATGTTATGACGACGTGTGGGACGGTTCCGATTTCGTGCTTGGTTCCACCATTAGGAAGCGATTCCGTTGCTGATCTCAACGTTGCGTCGAGGCGGTCACACCGGATGCAGTCGGTTTGCATCTGGTGCGCGATGGTCATTAATAATCCGTTACGCTTACTCTAGCGTCATCATAAGCGTCATCATCATCATCATCGTCGTCGTCGTCGTTCTCGGCGTCATCCTGTGCGTTTTGTATGGGGATCCTGCTCTGGTTACAATCGTTCGCCAGGTATGTGGACAGGAAGGAAAGCGTGTGGTTTGGAAGTGGTGCAAAATACCAACACTAGCAAGCCGGGTCCACAGATGAACGTATTCTAGGGCATTGCTTCATTTGATTTAAATAAAAAAAATTTCTTTCAAACTAGCTGTCTTTCACTTTGTGTTTTCTTATTCATTTTCCATTCGTTGTCGGGTTTTTCTGCAAATTCGAACGTTACACATTTTTGGCTCCGGGGGGGGGAGATGGAAAACCCTCCGAGCGGGCTCGGAGGGTGGCAAAACTCATCGCCAGGCGGTGTTGTAACGGACGGTTAGTTGCAGAATAAATTTCAATTTTCAATTTCGCCCCATACCGTTCAGGTTCAGGTTTTCCATTCGACCGCTTCCAGCTTCCAGTTTCTTCACCCCTTCCATCACCGAGTGGAGAACAGAAAAGTTGGAAACAATCGCCCATTTGAATAATATGATCGGTGGAAACACTGGAACGGAACAATAAAACAGTGCAATGCGCGCATTCGAGTGCTCGACGGACATACGCGAGGATTGGGGGGATGGGGCATGGCAAGAAAAACTGTCCTGTCACGTGGCGGGGAACTCTCGAGCGCCAGAAACGCGTTCCGCTTTCGGACGATTTGGGTTGTTAATGTGGAATGGCGAATAATTTTGCTTAAAGCATGAATTTTAAAATGGCCACTAAGAATTGGAATAGCTTTTGGGGGGTGGCGAAATGTTGAAGGGCCGTCGGCGGAGGGGTGTGCAAGAGCGCTTGAAAGGGCGATAGTGTAATAAAATGAATACTAATGCCATGGAGTGGCATAAGCATTCACCCTTGGATAGGACGTCTCCATGGAAACGTCCATAGGAACCCAGTTCCCGGAAATTAGAACCGAAACCGATTCCTATTTAGATCTCAAAACTGATCGCTGATTTCGATTTTGTTTTCCCTGGATCGAAAAATGCGGAAAAACACAATTTAATTTTTTACCGAACTTATGGACTTACGATCTACCGGTGCGGGGGTTAGACGAAAGGATGGCTTGTAATTTTAATGTAATATTTTCAAAGAGGTTTTGAAAGGGGCGGACTTCTTTATTGCTCCCCGGGAGCGGAGGACCCTTGCGATGGCGTAACCATTCGAATAAAATCATTCTACTGTGCAAAAGGGGTTTTTCAAATTTGAAAATCACAACCGAGCCATCGATCGCTGGTGGGGCGGGCCTTGATCTTTGCTCAAGGTACGGATTTGCAAATCTTCGCTCCGCTGGACAACGAGAAACAAAAACCCAAAACCATAGAAGCGATCTGAAAATCACTGGTAATATTTTTCGGTTTTCCCTTCCGTTCACTTCGGTTTTCACTATCCACACTAGGGCTTCCTTCCGCTCCTAGCCCGAGGCTTGCCGCTGGGGAAACCATTTAGTCTGCGCAGGGTTTCCGCACAAGACAAGGCGTTTTAGGAAAACGGGACGCCCAAAAAAAAAACACAACTAGAACTGGTAACCAGAAGTATAAAACCATCCATTTCATTGCTGGCTTTACCGGCACAGACTAAGCTCACCGGTTGGCAAGGCTCGATCCATGTACACCGGATTGGCCAAAGCCGGCCAAGGTACGGATCGCTTCATTCTGCCCTCCGCAATCTTTTCCGCACCATTCATTAAATGGCTTCACTAATGGGATGACGTCAAAAGAAGTCGGTGCGACTTTTATGTTTGAAGCTTTGAAGGAAAAAACAATGACCTTAGAGTCCTCGCACACATACACACACACTGCTATTTAGTTTTCTTTCTATTTATGTAGTGTATTCCTTTTCTTATTCGCCTGCATTCCGAGGGTTCTATTTCTGTTTTGTCATTGAAAACTGGATTATCCTGCTTCGGCATGTCAGGGCAACACTTGTTGGTCAAAGCATTGACGTTTCTTTTAGTGTGTGTGTGTGTGTGACCTGGTTATATGTTGTTGGCAGTTGTCACACGACTTGACGTCATTTAGGAAAGAATTTCATTCCGCCCGGAGGAAACAGGTACGCTCACGCTTTCGTCATTTTCTTGTCCCTCCCTTCTTCGTAAGTGTCCCATGAACCTTTTAGAAAACCTTCAACCTTCAATGGTCGGTTTCGACACACATTTTCCCGGAAAAACCGGGCTTTTCCACCTTCCGAAGCTAAACTTCGAGTCGGCGTTGTTGAACGGCAAAAGTTGAAATCCTCACTTCCCGGCGTCTATAGGCGAATGGTCAGCAAATTAAAAGCTCCCAACAAACGCCCACCGTACGCATATCCACACACACACACACACACACACACATATTGAAGTTGGGGCTCCGTTACATTGGCTCCATAAAGAACCTCCGACCGAGGATGCATCCCGTGCCGTGGCTTATCCGGGTGAACCTTTACGTAGCGTGGTCGAAGATAAGGCCTACGTTCCGGACACTGGCGAAACGTTATCAAAGGGTTTCTGTGGAACCGGTTCAACCGGAAAACGGTTCCCATGAATGACCCCAATTTTTGGTTTTTTTTGTTCTTTGCTGTTGCTACCATCGGTAAGAACCATGTCCGGTTGGGTCAGACCGGCTATTGCCGACTTGAGGCTGTGTAAGTTGGCCTACCTAGTAGGTAGTGTGTGGAAATCAGTTCTCACCGAGCCCCGGGCGATAAAAACGGAACGGTGGGCCCGCAATGCATTACGGCTGCAGTGCATGCAATCTGGCCCGTCCGATCTGTCGACCGATGGGAACGACTGTAAACGTTTGGTCCGTCCGTCCGAACGTAACCAAGCTGGATCGAGTTCACCAAACCACTCCGCAGGACTTTCCCAGGACCTGCCCCTGCCGATGGCGGCCCTTTGAGTCCGCAGCGAGACGAACCACGGTTCCTTCACATTTGTGCAGCCCCCACGTAAAACGCTGGAGATAAGTCGAAGAAAAGTCGTAAAACCGGAACACACCACCGATGACCACCCCTGCGTCCCCGCACACAGGAACAACAAAGCGTGTCAACGTGAAATCGAATAAATAATGTACGACTATTTATCAGCGAGCAGCAGCAGCAGCAGGAGAAACGCTGGTTAGCAGAATTATTGCAGCTAGGTCAACATTTCCACCTCGTCTCGAGTTCCCCCTCTGACAAACCCGCTCTTCGTCAGAATGCAGTGACCGGGAGAAACAAAGCCCCAGCAGGAGCAGCAAAAAAAGAAAAAGGAAAAAACAACGAGAAAAACTTGGCCGACACAAAGCGAAACAGTTGTTTTGCCTGCTGTTTGTCGGTTTGCTTTTTGTAGCCCCCGGGCCTGGACGTGATTTAATGACGTCGTCCGACACCGTGTATATCCCCTTTCCAAGCGATCCGCTTGAGGGTGTGTGAGTGTGTGTTTGCATTCATTACCAACCGGCTGTCGGGTGTCGTGTCGTCCTTCCTTCGTCGTCGGCGTGTGTGTGTGTGTGCCTCTCGCTGAGGGTCCGTGCATTCCGGTCCGTGCGATAAAATGCTCCCAGCGCGCGTTTGCCGCCTTCCGTAAGCCTGCAGTCTTATAGTTCCATTCGGCGTGTGCGGAAACTTCTCTCGTCTACCGTGCATTCCTCTCTCTCACTCTTTTTTTTTTCTGTCTTCCCCATTTTGCGAAAAACTTGTGCTGATTTATTTCCACGGCTCGTGCGACGGCCCGATCGAATGCGATGTTTAATGGGATTCTGGGAAAGGGGGGAATTGCATAAATAGTCCCTGCCGGTACGGTGCCCTACCCGATCCCTATTTCTCCGCCAGCGTGCCGATGTAAGGACACGGCAACACGGTAGATAAAAGCAATCGGCGGCACCGCTGGAAAAATACCTTGGTGCACCTAATGTGGCCGTTTCCGCGTGCGTCCCACGGATGCTTTATTGGGCGAAATTGTGCCCTCCACTTGTGGGCGTTCGGATTCGAACGGAAAGCCCCGCATGGCCTCGGGGGGAGTGACATAAATTTTACCTACCACTACAGTGATCCCAAGGTGACCATGAACGATAGTGTTGGGGTATTATTCCAGGCCGCCCGCGGGCGATAAACTAGCGGCCATTCGTTGTGATCGGCGAAGAGACTCCACCCACGAGTGTGGAATCCATTTGTGATTATGTTCGACAAGAAAATTAAACCCCGCTTTAGGGAAGCTTGTGACAAGATTTCTCGGCCATGTAACAGGACTGCGAACATTCATCACAATTTTCCGATTCCGCCCCCACCCCGCGGAAAAACAAAGTTTCCCAATTGAAGTTACGTGAGAAAACTCTAATCAGCTGAAAGCCAGTCCCCTTCGGAAACGCAAGGCAAGGATTACTTCGGGCAATTAAATTTCCCCACAATTTCGCAGCTTCGCCAGAGTACGAGCCATCATTTTATCTCTCTTCCACCACTACAGGGAGTCGTGCAGTTCATCAAAAGCGGTGCTTAATAAAGCACGAAACTTTTGCTACGTGCGACATAAATCTGTTCTTAATTTGCTCACTTTTTTTTCCTCCTCTCCAAACGATTGTACGCGCTAAGGCTCCTCGCTCTAGGCTCGGAAACTGTGCGAATTTGTTAAGAGGAAACTTTTCCTTACAGGACCATGGGAAAGGGGTTTCCACCTCCAGCTTGACTCGATTCTCACGTCACGTATTTCAACGTTCAGCAAATGCGGACCATAAAAACTCCCCCGCCTTCAAAAGTTGAAAACAAGTAAATTCGACCGGCTTTTGAAGGATCACCACACACCCACTCCCAGCGTCGCCCCCACCCCCATCGGTTCGCACTTGAGACCCGCTTTTTGGCCTCCGGTGTGTCTCGGTGTCAACTTTTCGCCACCAGTTACACGCAATAAAAGATGATCCACACAGGTGGTGTTAGCATTTTGTTTCGGTCTAGTTTGGCCATTCTTTGCGCATTCTTCCCCCGTCTTCCGGTACACATCCATCGCCCTCGCGCATTCGAAGGTGAGTAATACGATCCAGAGGGGACGGGTTGCGGCTTATCAAACTGGCTTTCGGACAAACTGCGCTCAAAGAAGAGCTTAGAAGGAAAATGAAACGAGGCCCTCTTTCCGACGTAGGCCAATGACATAAAAATATCTTCATCACGAAGTGGTGAGTTGGGAAAGCGGGATCCCCCGAGGGACTGCAGGAAGTGACGGCGGTACGCTGATTCGCACTATGGCTTTTGCGTGTTGCACTCGTGTAATCCTTGCGCCCGGCGGCGACATAAACTCCTATTCATTATTCGTCCCAGGCGTAAAATTCACGAGAAAAAAGAACAAAGAAGCTCAAGGCCTCCCGAAAAAACCGGGAGGGGTGAACGAAATGATGGTTCCACGCACAAAACTGTGGGAAAAAGAGAATGAAAACCACAGCTTACCCACAGCAACCACCAAAACGACAAATAATGAGGGAAACACACAGAACAACAACAAACAAAAAAGCACGCCCAAAGTTGCGCCCAAGGACGACGTCTAGAAGGACCAGCCTGGAGACAATCTTGCAAATTTGACACCTTCTATGGCGTGCGAGCAAAGGGAACCACCAGCCTCCCACCCTCACCTCACCCCACCCGGCGCGCCCATGACACATGCTTTATACGGGGGACGGCGGTCGCATGCAAATTTGTCGTCCACTGCACACGCTTCGAGACTGTCGGAAAATTTATTCTCTACGCGGTCGTGTTTTTTTAAGGGCGGAGAGATTTGGCGTTGAACTCCGGGGCCTGGTCCGGGCAGCCACTCTCACCACCGTTTTCATGTAACCGACAAACGACGATGGTGTCGGTTGTGTCAGCAACAGGCCTACTGAGGCGGCTGAGAAAAACCCCAAAACGGGTGCCTATGTCCACAAATTGCTTCCAGCACGCTTTTCCCACGCCTACGTTGACGTGCGGGGAGTTACCATATAGTATATGTATGTTCAACCAACTAAGCACAAGTTCACACACCAACAATGGGAAGGGTGTTGGGGGTGGGTGGCGTTGAGGAATCCCTAAACCATTGTCTGTGTGTGTGTGCCGGCAAAGCACAAAGAACCCGCACCGCTCATAGATGAACCACACAGCACAGAACAACACGCGCTGCACGCGGAAGCAGCAGGCAGAGTTCTTGGAAAAATTGAATCCCCCTACACCGGTGCAACGTTTCCAGTTCACGGGGCCGCCGTGCCGGCACGTGCACGCATTAGCGTTAATTTATATCAGATAAAACTTTTAATTCCACTGGCGCTTCCTAACGTTCGTGTGTTCCCAGCTCAAGGTGGACTTTCTTTGCGCTTTCCGGGCGAAGCGCCTCCCGGCGAATTTATGCGACAGGAAGCAACCAACAAAGCAACAACAACAAAAAAATGTACCAAAGGGCCACATTTCTCTAGGTTCGTGAACAACGAACGAAGGGAAAATCCAGGCGGAAAAATCCCCAGAAGCAGCAGCAGTCAGTATATACATTGTCTTGGAATAATTTCTTGGAAAACTTTGAATGGTTGCCATGCTGTTGCTCATTGCAAATGGAAGCAACACACCCACAACTTCCTCCCCACTGTTGGAACCATCCCCCCCCCTCCCCTCTCCCATTTCAACTCTCCCTTTTGTGAGTGAATCATTAAGTGAGCTTTTCATGTTTCATTTTTGTAGCCCTTTTCCGCCGGCCCTGCGCGGAAGCGAGCTTTGCTGCCGGTGCTACTTTGAAGTGAAGCACAACAAAGAAAGGCTACACATTGTGAGGATACGGTTGCAAACCCCTCCCGGTGAACCGGTACAATATGGCACCGTGTGATAAACGCAGGTTGTGTGTTACTGGAAGGGATTTATTTAGATGGAGTTGCACTGGCGAGAGAGAGAGAATGAAAGATCACGGGACATATGAACACGCAGTTCCCGCGGAGTGGACTTCCGTAAGACAGCAGGGGGGGAGTAAGTCGCATCAACCAGTGATAAACGAGAAAACAACCGAGAAAGGACATGGGTTCAGCTGTGCGCTCTTATCTAGTATGGCATCAGGCGAAACCATAAAGATGATCTACGAGCCGATTCCCGGGGGCTGTATGATCCTACAGCCGTGACCGTTTGTGGAGAGTGTGTTTGATGTATGTTGGAACAGCGTTGTGAAGCACTGAGAACACCAAAAACGTTGCATGATTGTTGGATATCAACTTCATTTGATTATATAACGTATCAACACGTCTTGACAGTGTAACCTTTCAAAGGAGGCCTTGGAAGGAACTCCACATGCTAGATCATCCATCGTCCAACTATGCAATCCAATCTATGTACGTTACCTACGTTACTTCCGTCAGCTTGTAACAAATTGGTTCAATAACGGTTAAGTGATCGTGACATTAAAAAAAAGTACTTTTCGAGAAAACCTACTCCTTAATCCAGAGTGTAACAATTATCTTCCAACACCTTCTCGAGAACCAACTGTAATCTAGCTGGTTGCAGGGATCCAGCGAAATCTCCTGTTAATTGAATTTCCTCTACATTGTTGCACTCTGTGGCTGTGGCCTCAGCCGGCAACCACTGCCAATCAGGAAAGGCGAGATAGTTTGTTCAATAAATTCACCAAAAACTTTGTGCGGCGAGCGCGAACGGAAAACTTCCCGTTTATCGCACACCATTATCCTCGCGCCTTAGATGTCGCCCGGGGGGTGAAGGGGGAAGAGAATTTCCCAAGAATGCCAAAGCGCATTACGGTACGGTTTCACCTCGCAACAACAGCCGACGGACGGACGGTGGATCTAGCTTTGGTGGAAACTTGCGCCCAGCGAAACTAACAAACGGGGAAACCCCTCACAGTTTCAGGAAGTTTTTGAAGAATCCTTTAGAAAGGTGCTCCGGCACGTGCCCTACCGAGTACCGACGGGCACTGTACGATTTGACAATTAGGAGGTGGAGGCCCGTTGCAGGAGTGGATGGAACCAATACACCGACAGGAAACGGACCCGCAACTGGAGCTGCCGGGATATACGAGAATTTATCATTCCTGACAGGAGTTGGCCGACGTGAAGCTCGAGCCATCTAGAAATGTAGGAGGAGAAATTCGGTTACCTTTGAGTTGGTAGCATTTTTGTAAGGCTCATGATAAAACGAGAGAGAGAGAGAGAGAGAGTGAACAGCAACAACGGCAGCGATAATGTGCACATTGCATGGAACGAAAAAATAAGAATTCTCTAAGGAAGGAAACATCCCATGGAGCTCGCTCAGCCGGTGAGATCGTAAACATCATCATCTAAGCCACTGGAATGGATGTTTTCTTTTTTCTCGTCTCCTTCATCACAGGTTGGCTAGTTCCCCGAACAACACGGGACCATTTGTGGCCCGCTCGTGAGAATAGCATTTACACTCTCGATATGATGTTCATCATTTGTTGTTCGACGAGCCATCGTCGTTTTTCTTTTCTTCTTCGAGCAAAGCCTCGAAAGCCCCCTCGCCGCCGGGAAAATGGTATCGCACGCCATTCACGGAACGTGTAGCAGCCAAGGAACGTGTTCTTCACGTGAAACCCATTGTCCGTCACTCATTCTTCGGAACATGGGGCTGAAAATGGAACAAGTTTACAAAATTGAGGTGTTCGCTATTGTGCGGTGGCCATTCATGGAAATTCGCGTACCTGCAAATGATAAATTGATATTCTAGAAAAAAGTATTCAACATTCGGAAACGCTTAGCACATTTTTATGGCCAGCGTCCATCTTAAAATGGACCCCCATTCAGAGAATTTATAAGATATGAATGGAGATGCCATTATGGAAAAATTTTAAAAGAATAAAAAACCATTCCTACTCCCTCCGCCCGCACCTGCTACGTGTACGCCATTTGTATGTATCTTAATAAAAATATTTCAATGAACGCATAAAATTTTCCATTTCCAGCTAACTTCGTTTTGTGCTCTGCGCTTTCTTTTAAACAAATCCATTTCCCGGGAACTAGTGGAACCAGTTCCCGATATTGTTACACTTCTCCGGGAAATAGATTGTCCATTTGCTAGGCAAAATGGTCCCTCCCAGGGGAAAACAAATCCACCCAGCTGGAGGATAATTTGATGTTCATAGCAACCAATCCACTCCGGTGGCTAGTTTTGCCGTCTGCGTTTGCAACGCGTTTGTAACTTATGAAAACCCCGTCAAGTTTATTGTTGTTTTTTAATCTTTCCTCCCGAGTACACATTTTTGCGCTCCAGGCCATTTTAATTTATTGTTCCCTTCTTCTCTTCTTCGGTGACTTTTTCCCGTTCGGCGCTGATTTTTACCTTCGAACGTTCGCAGCAGTTTTTGTTACAGCTCCTTTTTTTATTTCTCCATCTGTATATATATATAAATTTTTTTTTAAACTTGCGATACTCCCGGCTAAACTCTAATTGAAATGCTAATGGTACAAATAGAAGCTTCTGCAAGCGATGAAGGAAGAGGGGGGGGGGGGGGGGGGAAGAATGCACCGAGTAAAAGGCAGCAGTCTGTGCCGCCATGCCATGGCAGCGGGAAAAGTTTTCAATAAGAGTACATCCGGGTTTTATTTTTTCCTTCTTTTTGTTCCATTTGGTATCGTTTTTCCTATCTCCGCTCGATCGATGATGCACGGGTGCACGACGACGACGACGCTTCTAAACGACTTGCTCGCGGTGCCCTTCCCGGGGCAAGAACGACGAGACAAACTCTCTACCCTAGCCTCCATTCCCGTTCAATCAAATTGCATTCCACCGTGGCGCCGTAAACTTCGAAACCATTTAATTACTTTCCCGATCGTTGGGGCGGGCGGCCACCCTTCCAACGTAGCCCTTAACTATTTCCGCCGGTTGGAAACGCAAGGTCGTACTTTGGCGAATCCCCGTGCCCGAGTAATCATCATCATCACCATCATCATCATCAGTGTCTTTCTTCTGGCAGTTTATTCAATAGCTGGGCAAAAGTGTCAACCATCTTGACACGCAGCGAACGCTAAACGATTTAAACACCTAACAATTGCTGGACGAACAATCGCAAACGAAAGGGCGAAGAAATGCCTTTCAAAAATCCCTTCATTGCCCGTGCGGAAAGAGAAAAAAAAGCGTGGAAACGCTTTTCCCTCCCACGGCACAACGCTTCTCCCACTCTCAATCGATCGCAATTCGATTGTGATTCGATGCCGCCCGTCATCGTTACTGTTCTCCATATTTCACCAGAACGGAATACCAATGGGGGGGGGGAGGGGGGGCTTGAACCGGAAAAGGGGCCTCCGCCATTAGCATCAACCTAGGCAACCGATGGCCACGACCGTTGGCATCGCAATTGCAATTTGATCTATTGTGTGTCCATTCACCGTTGAAAAACGGATCGAAGGACATGAAGCGGCAGCAGAAGAAAGTTCGTCCCTTTTTCGTTCTTCCTTCGAAAGAAAATAATCCGAAACTTGTTTCCGAACAAGTGCAACAAACGATTCAGCTCACTTTACTTTATGCTGCTTCACGGTTTATTGTCCAAACAGAACAACCGTTGTACTCTCGTCAATGCCCCCCCCCCCAGCCCTGCCCGAACATTTCCCAATGATCGCTCCCTAAATGTTGCTGCGGAATATTCCGCTCCCTGCCTATTATCACAACCAAATGTAGCCCCAGCATCGGGTGGTGCAGTTGCACTTTCGCTCCTTGCTCCTTGCTCACTGTTTCTGCATCGTTTCTTATTGTTTCCATTTCCGGGCGAGTTTATTTAACATTGCACATTTAAGCCGGGGAGAAATATTTTCCATTCTAAAGCGTGTCTGGTGAAATGAGGCGCCCGGAAACGAATGCCAATATTTAAACCAACCGGCGTTGCCTCCGGTTCCCAGTGTACACTGGTAACCCGGAAACGACGATGATGCAGCGACGAGGAATGCGCAACGGCGCCGGAAAAGCCGGAATTCTGTCTCTGATGATTCGAGAGTAATCATTTCGCCTTCCCTGCAACATGTAATTGGATGCCGACCGGACCGGAAGGGTGGCAAATGCCGGGGGGGGGGGAGGAGTGGGGCACAAAGGACACTGACCGTCTGGAAAGGCCAGACCGAGCATGGCGGCAGGGTAGGAACCGAAACGGGGGTTGGACAATGGCGCGAAAACAGGCAGTGGCAGTGACTACAAATTACAACGAGCTCGTCGAAGGATCCTTTCGCCGCTTCCTAGGCGCCTTTCGGAAAGATAAGACGAAAAGTGATTAAACAAACCGGACGCAATCCTTTATGATGGATTGTGGCCATAAAATGGAGCGTCTGCTGTTACAAGCCATTGGAGCTGTGATTCATCCCCTGGTTTCCGATGACAGTAATGTATTTTTATGAATATCTTTTGAAACACTAACGATACCACCCGTCGCTGGAACTAGACTGGTCAAATAATATTTAAGTTTCATTATAATAAACACAATGCTTCGGGATAAAGTAAATACTTTATATTAGGCCAGTTCAGTAACTAAAAAATCGCGAATGAAGTAAACACTGAACAAAGTGAAGCCAAGACCACACACATGAACTATGCTGTCCTCGATGACGACGCCAAATCGCTTGCAACCACAAGGACTACAAAATCAACCCTGGTTCCGGTCAGCCTCTCGTGCTGTAACCCATTACAATCAGAACGATACCAATTTGTCGAAAAATAGTTTCCACCCCAAAAAACTAGCGCTAGCAAACCGGTTCGAGGATCGTGTCCAGCATTTTCGGGCGGTTTCAGGAAACAGGGAAAATCCCTCCAGCACCAAAAAAAAAACTCACACAGCAACGGAAGACGATTTGGCCGGTTTCAGTTTCCAGGGGGGCTGATGGTTGCAGCAAGTTGCAGCCGAATCGTTGTGAGGCACTGCAAAGCGCAAGCAATCATTCGGAAGCTTTGGAAAACCTTTTTTTTCCTTTTCTTATCGCCTGTTTTTCTCCTTAATGTTCTACCCATGCTGGGAACGCATTTCCTTGGGGAGCTGTTCGAAGACTTTAGATTGGACACACGCGAAAAATGGGCACTGCCAGAGGGGTCCGAG
>JAOEFI010004209.1:0-37857 GCA_034621735.1 Anopheles plumbeus | reverse complement strand
TCTGTTTTGTAGCTTTTGGACTGTCGGTGAATAAAGACGTGTGCAAACCAAACGTGTTCCTTCGTATTCATTCAACAATACCGACGGCGTCGATCGAAGTGTGAACTTGTGGGAGCGACGCTGTGTGGCAACGGGGTAACGGGAGAAATGCGCAAACTGCAGTTTGTAAGTAACAGTGAACGGGATTGAAAGCAGTATATTTCTGCCTTCCAAGTTCGCACGATGCTGATGGACGAAGGGAACCAGTGATGCGCAGCGTCATCAACGCCGGGCCCGGATGGTACGTATGTTTGTTAGCAGTAAATGATTAATCCTTTATTAATTCGGTCTAGAATGGTAAGTACAGTACAGTGAAAGTGATATATTATGGATCGCTTAATATTGCCTTAATCGCGATAAGGCAAGTAGATAAAACTTACATCAAATACCCAACTATATTTACGATGATCGGGAACGGAATGATGTTCTGTGTCTTGCAACGTTTATTAAGTGTGGAGATACGTACGCTAACGCTCTTGTTTTCCTTTAAGAAGCAAGCCGTACGTGATTGCATTGTCAACGGGCATACTTGGCGTCCGCGTAAAAGAAAAAAAAAGCGTGCGGACAGTGCTAGTAATTAGAACGAAAAATTTCATTCGATTTCTTTCAACAGTATGCATTTCATTTCATTGAGAGTTCATTCAAATTATCGGGCCACGTAGACCTACATAATTTACAATTACAGACTTTACCAATCATAACAACAAAACATAACAGAACTGAATTCACAATTTAAAACAACACGCAAAACTTTAGAGGTCTCATGGTCAGAGGCGGGCCGACAACATGGAACGCAGCGAACTCTTCTGCCGCTATCGTGGTCGATAAGGGTCGGGGCGTCAAGTACTCCTGAGAGCAATTTGTGAATAAATATTTCATGAATACATTTCATTTATTATCAGAAACCACAAAGCCTGGTCGCCATCCCAAGGGTTGTCACCGTTGCTAAAACGTCCACCGTTCCCGCAGTAACTGCGATAAATGTTGACAGGTCGGCAGCATGCTGTGCAAGGTATAGGAATTAAACCAACAATTTTACGAATTTCATTCATTGCAATCGTTTCGATTTTGTTTTACATTTTTAGGTACCACAGTACCAATGATGCGCAGCCGTCTACCACAGTAGGATGGTACTTCTACTATCATATATATAGTACCCATGCGTTCCTATGGGAAGATATTCCAATAGGGAGACATTTCACTTTCTTTCGTACAGGGCAAAGCTGTCTATGATAAAGCACACAAGCTGTAGTGTCTTCTTCATTCAGTCTTCTGCATTCAAGTTGACAGCAAAAAATCGAGCATTCTGCTGTCTGCGCTCGTTTATTCCTGTTGCCCAACCAATTATCCATAATCTAATTATATTGGGTTCTTCATCTACCTTCTGGCAATGCGAAAACCACCAAACGGATTCAAAATCGGTTAACAATGCCATCGGTGCACTCGATGTGTTGACCACTTTTTCTTTGTTTACTCAAATTCTTAACCATAACTATTATTTTCTGGATTTTCTATGGGCTTCTAAGAACTGCCTTCGATCGATTTGGCTTGGTCAAACTAATTTTTATCCAAATTCTCGGTACATTTCTTGCCTCTCTTCTTCAACAATTATTCAAGCCGTCTGAGATTAGTTGCACGCCTCTTTTATGCCCTTTTCGAATTCAATTCATAGATTTTCAATGTCCTCAAAGTCTGACGATTGTGGGAGAGTACACGAAGACAAAGAACCTGATATAATTTGATTATAGATAATTGGGTGCGCGACCGTAATAAACGACCGCAGAGAAGAATGCACGATTTTTGCTATCCCAATTTGAATGCACAGCACTGTATATATCTTTATTCGATGTTACACAAGGTATCATATCCATGATATTTAATATTGCGGTGAAATTATTTTAATTTTGAAGCATTAATAGCCAAAGGTGTATCGATATTGTTATTGAAAATTGTCCTTCATCCGCTTATTACCCACGGTAACTCCCAACTTGAAACTTTCGATCGATTGAACGCCGACTTCACCGTAGCAATACTTGTTTTCTTCGCCAATATATAAATATGTGCAACAAAATAATTATTATATTCAACATAATGTTATAATTTTTACTTGATTTTTGTCCTTAACTGACGAATTATTTATAGCACATACCAAATATTTGTAGTATTTATATTTTCTTTTATGCATCTTCAATTATTAAATCGAAGATGAGGTGCTGTTGAATTATACCTCTGGCTATTCATGCTTCAAAATCGATCATTTAATTTTATCACAACAAGCCATGAGGCAATTAGATATTAATTAAACCGATAAAGCAAGGTCATTGATATTCGTCCAAATCGAAACCATCGTTATCCAATTCATCAAGTTGCATACTCTGAAAGTCAACCTTGTACCGAAGAATCCCTGCAAAGAAAGTAAATATAGAAAATCATAGTTTAGTTTCTGTATTTTACTATTACAAAAGTGCTCCATTCCATTTCTCGCGCATCCTCTCAACACAAATTGTCTCCCAACCAGAAGCACGAAAAAAGAGTATATAAACAGTATCGTTGATGCCCTGACTTTAATATCACGTTTCAGTCTTGTGATCCGTTCATGTTGGATTTTGTTTGGTTGGTTTGATTATTAATATTGGTTTGATTTGTGCTGAAATCTCAACTTAATCGAGGTACTATTACTTGAATATAAAAAAACTATTTCAACTAAATCAATCAATAAAGAGACTGTTAAACAAAAATATGTTTTTTCCGGTCTACTGTTCGCGCTTCTAACAACCACCGTTCTCTACAGTTCATAGCTCACCCGGAAAGGATTGTCAACGGAAGGTGTCAACGGACCCGTGCACACTTTTGCGTGTCAGACATAGAAAAATATAACGATTCAATTTTGAAATCCGTTTCACTCGCTGCTTTTTTTTCTGAAATCATATCATCTCATGCAAACCAAACCAGACCAACCAACCATTTGACACTTTACACTCTGATCGGCTGTCGGTCCGTGTCTCCCGCACCAGCTGCGTTCAGTGCATTCTCCGCGCCCACAAGATGTTCGTCGCTTCGACTTCTATTGTTGGGTTTTCTTTAAGATCTTCTTTCTCGCTCTTCTATCGATTTAATCGTTTTCAGTGTCAATATGTGTCAACTTTGAGTGACCGTCGTTAAACTGTTTTTGTTAAGCCTGTTCGAAAATACTGTTTGACAACTTTCGCGGATAATCCAGTGCCGGGAAGTTCAAGCTGGAGCTAGTGATGTGCTGGAAAGTTCTGCTGTGGTGCCAACGAATTCGATTCAGGAGTATGGATCCTAGTTCAATTTTCTTTTGAAATATGCAACATTTACTAAAAATACCATTCACATTTACATGTCATAGTACGGCGCGGTAATGGCAACACGCTGGTGTTGTCAAACAGATCAAATAAAGTCTAAAAAGGTAAAAAAGCTTGTGTGGCTTATCTTAGATAGCATGGCGCTGTAAAAAGAGGGGATAATTCCTATAGGAATGCATGGGTATTACATATATAGTAGGCAGAAGTACCATCCTTCCCATATGGATGTATGAGTGCCGCTGCTGGGGTCTTGCGTTTCGCAAATTATACAAACATTTGAGAATAGTTCATATGAAAAAATGTGAAGAAAATAATAATTTGTTGAAAAATGGTAATATTGTAAACTAAATATACAGCAACGAAAGCCAATTAAAAGTTTTAGTAAAAAATAAACAATAAAATCAAATTTCAATTTTTTTCAATCGATACGGTTGTATCATGTACACGGAAAAGACGTTTTAATAATCATCTAAATCAACATTGTCCAATGGTTCATCTGCTTGCAATGATTGAAAATCTACTTTGTAACGCAGGATTCCTACACGGTTGTAAAAATTGTAACGAACCATTATTAATCCATTTTGAACGACGAGATATTAGCACATATTTCCACGTGTATGCATTGATGGAAGAAAAAGTTAATTAGCGCTAAATTAGCAATATTGATCAAATCATACACTACTAAGGTTTAACATACCTCCTATACCACCAAAACCACGTACAAATTGACTGCCTTCCTGTGATTTATCAGTTATAATTTCCAAAGTTGCACCAAAACACTTGTAGTTGTTCGCTAGCCATTCAAGCAGTGGTTGCGACTCGACCAATTCCATCTCTACACCACTCTGGAAACGATTGAATAAGAAAGATTTATACAGTTTTCGTATTAAACCCCGTTAATATTGAGACAAATATCTGAAAGCCAGACACACCCACCTATGCCTGTGGTCCAAATGGTTTATGACAAAATAAAATGGCATAATCTATACATACCTCTTTGTCTGTGAAGTGTGACTTGTCCTTTTCTTGTTCAGGTGTAAGATGTAATACTGTAGTCGAAATAGCGCTGGCATGATTTTTCAAGACGTATCGCTGTATATCTAGATTTTCCCAGCAAATGAGGGTCTCCACCGAGCCTAACTCAAGCGCCTTAAGAGTGTCTTCAACCCCAAAACAGTACTTTCCGGTATCCTTATTAATGTATAATAATAATAATATCGATCAATATTAATAAAAATATCAATAAAAAAGCACGGTAAAACTTACCTGGGATATTTCATCAAAATAACGACCAATTAACTTCTTCTCTTGGATGAACTTCACGTTCTGCAACGATTCTGCTGCCAATTCAATGGCCTGGTTAAACCCATTTTCACCTCCATAAGATACATCGACAAGCTTAATTATTTTTGATTGCAATCTCTAGAATATTGGATGAAATAGTGAATTATATCAAGAATCAATCCATGAATCGAACAAAGTAATATGTTAAAATATATTCGTACCGGATCGAACATGTCGGACTGACTAAGTTCAGTTTTAAAGTCAGCACTACCTGCCAGAATCAATCCTGCAATATTAGGTTTATCGTTCGAGATAAACAGCTGCGTGGCCACCTCCGCTACCTTTCGTACATAGTTGTGCCGTTTTTCCATACGCAATCGAGCGAAACGCAAAGCAGATTGACCACCACGTCCATGCTTTTTGGGAAGATCCACTGTGAATTTGTGCAGGACTTCTCGGGTATTGCCCTGATATTGTGCACATGTAAAAAAATAGGAACACGATCAAGCAAGTGCAACGATGATTATGACATAAAATTCATTCGATTGATAACATTGTAACAACCTACCTGAAGTGTACCGAAAAGAGCACCGTTACCATCCATCACGATGAAACCAAACTTATTGTCATCGGCAAGTAGTGCAGTTAGTGCTTCAGTGTGAAATTTGTTGTCACACAGGTAGAGAGAGGTATTAATTGGTTTGAATGGTTCGAAGTCGATGTTGACTTTCTTTTCCTTGCCTTCCTCGGTTACAATAGTACCGCAATAAATCACTAATCCATTCGGAGGCACTTTGGTGTAGAGCTTCAGTCTGTGTTGAACAGACGTAATGGCACCGAGCACAGACAGTCGGTTCACACGCGATTTAATGTTTGATGCAGTACCGAACTCGTCGGCCAACATCTTGCTTACCCGACTGATCTGATCTTTTGGCGGAATTATCAACGAAATCATGCTGGTTCCGTTGCTGTAATAATAAAATAACAAAAAGTTTAGTTTCCATTTCGCTCAGACACAACTACAAACGTTTGACGATGCCGCGGTAATGCAGCGTGGTTACAGGTTAACTGCGGTTTGCCTTGGAGCGATGACTTCCGTTGCCTTAAGCCTATGTACACTCATACATGTTCAAATTTTCAAATCAAGTAAAATGGCTACCCAGGAGATTTAGGGTATCTGTTTGGTTTGATGACGTCCCTAAACGCCTCAAAAGCGTATAGCTGTAACCACACACACACACACACACTTGGCTATTAGAAAATCGTCAGTTTTCATGTCAATTTGATGTATACTTGCTCAGTTGTCTCTTCGAAACACTCACCCCCTGGCCATTTCCAAGCTTTTAATAAGCTTTTTGATTTTCCAAATCTCCACATTACGGTCCGCCGAAGTCTCATCAAACGACATGTTTCAGCTACACTTTTGAGTTAACTTGCGTTAAGATGTTGATGCAATAGCAACTCTGATGGTATAGATGGCTTTAACCGTTATACTATTGCCTGGTTCGTGTTTTGATGCAGACTTATAAAATCGATTCTTCGCTGAGTGTCCTCTTTGCAAAAGCGGCAGATTTAGTTTTGTGTCAATCTGCCCATAAAAAAGATTATGTAGTAAACAAACATTGTAGGTTAGGATAAATTGGATATAAATTTTACATTTTTATGAATTCTCAGGTTTGGAGTTCTAAAAACTGGCAACATAAATGCAAATTCAGCTTTTTCCAACGTTCAACCCAGAATGAATGGCCGCCATGTTTAACATTCTTCTTACTTCATTCTTCAGTCATGCAAAGCCTGTACCTCGTACACCTACCTATAATACTTACATGTCAAATTGCCTTCCAATACTCCAACTTTTCAATAACCTTTTCTGCGCACTTTATATGACTTTCGACAATACATTAGAACATTTTCTTTTCAGTTTTGCTCAACTACTCTCACACTGTCGATGCCACCCTGGAACTAAATATGCATGTGGTGTGTGAATGACAGTAGTACTAGAGTTCCGTACCTTTACCTGTTTACCCAGTTCCGTGTCACAATATTTTCCCAATTCAATGAAATTTTAATTAATCAACTATGTAAGAGATAGGTATGAACACCTTTGATCCCTGCTTAGATTGGATGAATTAATTCGATTATTTCATCAAGTGCGTAGAAATGAAAGATGCGATGCCCTCTATTTGAATTTTTTACTACTTTGCATTACCCAGGAAGGGGACTCGACTCAATTAACTCGCTCCTGAGGTCTAGATATATAGGTGCATGGTATACCAGTTCCCCCACGACATTTTATGTCAAAGTATAATATAGACAGCGAGTCGGTTGACAAGGTGAATACAATCATGGTTTTTATTTTGTATGTGGAAAGCGTGTTTAGACAGCGTAACAACCCAAGCAGCACCGGAATTCATTTTCGCTTCCAAACTCCATATGAAAAAAACGTCGGGCCAGCTCACCGCGTGAGAAGTTCACCAAATGGTGTATCAAGAGTGGAAAGGAAGAGAAAAATGAACAGCGGAGGAGCGCATCGAGGTCCGATACGCGATGAACGCGCTCTCGGCTGGGCTTTGCTTCGCTTGCTCTAGGTCCATTTGTCCACTGCGTGCGTTTCGCACTCTCGGATGGCGACGAGCGTGAACGCAGATCGCGCCATTATGAATGTGTGTGCCGCTACCGTATGCGAAGTGCCAACGAAAAATCATCAAACAACGGTGTAAAAAAGTGCACACGCAGTTTTGGGGATAAATTGGAGCAATTTTAATTCTGATTTGCTGCAATAATATCAGTAAACGGTTTATTCAAAATTGGGGATACTATTCAAAATTAAGGAAATGCCAAACATGCCGATAAGGGTCGTGGCAATTTATTGTGGGCCGTTCAAACGGCAGGACACTAAAACATTCCTTCGGCCATTAATAACAGTGGTAAATAATTAGTACTGCGCTGCGGGCTGAGGGGGTGGAAATTGTTCATGGCGGGGAGAATTTGCACTCAAAAATGAACTTTTGTTCATTTCTTGTCAGCTGGGTTGTTAAGGCGTCGAAATTCATTTTCCATTCATTTCTTGTCTCCTGGGTATGCTCCAAGAGCAGATAAGAGGGGCGATTGTTTTGATGTGGTCTGTGACTGTGTTCAAATGTTATGTTAGATATATGTGTTTTTTGTGTAATTATTTATTAAGTTACGCTAAGTTTAACTGTTAATTCAAGTTCAGTTTTAGTTTTTTTAAATATGCTCATTAAGTCCCAGTAAAAAAAATAGGGCAAAAACTTGACAGTATTCCCTCCTGACAGCAAACGTCAAAAATTAAAAAAACCCAGGGCTTCTTTAGGGCTTCTCTGAGGTTTCTTAGGCCCATAATGAAGCCGCGAGAGGGAGAAGGCGTGAACATGCTGTCTCATGTTGTGGTTCAAGGTATATAAAGAAAGTTCAAGGTACATATTTTCATTTTCACGAATGTCATCTGTCAAATCAAGTCAAGAAACAAGTACACGTATAAACTGAAGATGTATTTTGATTTATTCGGTTGTCAAACAATGTAATGTTTTTCATTTTAATCTATTTAAACTCTAACACTGCTAAATAAAATAAAAGGAGAACAGAAATTAATGCTGAAAATAAAAATATTGAAAAAACAATTAGTGGTGGAAATAGTTCCACGTGGACTACATTATTGTTTTAAAATATTTATGCACTTGCACAACTGTACTTACCATTCTAGACCGAAAATAATAAGGATTAATCCTTTACTGCGGGCAAACATACTTACCAACCGGGTCCGGCGTTAATGACGCTGCGCTTCACTTGTTCCCTTCGTCCATCAGCCTCGTTCGTTGTCATGCGAACATGGAAGGCAGAAATATACTGCTTTTAATCACCTTCACTGTTACTTACCGTATTGTCATCATTGATCACTGTTTCACAGTGCACAATACATATTTTTTCATTTAATTCACACCGCACATGAACGCGATCGACTCCATTTTCCTTCCGAACATATGACGCGATGCACACTGCGTGGAATGCTGTATGAATGCATGCGAAAGAGAGCAGTAAAAGAGAGGTATAGTCAAATTTGACACACCTTTCCACCCTTGCCCATCATTTGGAGCGGTCGACAGATTCGCTAAGTGCCAGAAAAGGGAGAACGAAAATCTGTGCGTAAAGGTTAGAAAAAGATAGGACTTGAGGGCGACGCGCAGAGAATGTAAACAAATCGAAAATAATGGGTCAAGGGTGTGGGCAGCATATAGTGCGGGAGGGGATTCCTAAGAAAAATAGGCCAGTTTGACAGCTCTTGCCAACTGGGTTGGTTGACATCAAGGTGAATACAGTTTACACGGTCAAAGTGACTCGAAGGATCAAGAGGAGAAAACATTAAAAAAGAAGCACAGTCACAGTCATAAATTGTAACTATAATTGTTCTTAATCACATAACGATCACGAAACGTTTGCGCTCATCAGCATTCAGCAGATTAATTAGGTGGTATTCACGTGCCATTCTGCTTCATGATCCATTGTTTTCTTTATTTGTCGCTAATCAGCATCATCATCCTGCGGAACGGCACCAGCCCAGTTCCAAAGTACCAGCCACCAGTCCAAAGCGAACGAATGAAACTGGCGCACTACAACTTCTAGAGGCGGTTATTAAGGGGTGTGAACAACTAGCGAAAAGCGGGCGGAAATTGTTTACGAAGAACGGTCTCCGTTCCGACGGAAAAAGAGTGCAATAAAAAGGAAAACAGCAGCAACTTCGCAAAGCACTTTGGGAAAATGGTAAGCGTTACGGAATTAACTATTAAAATATAACGAATATGGGTTACTCGTGTTCTTCCTGTGTCCGCACTACCGATAAGTGAAGTGAATACAGCAACGTACAAGGCAACTTAATTGATGCTGATAAGATCTGCCAAACGGGGTACACATGATGAGATCTCACCACCGCGCACGCTTTAGTAATGTGTGGACAAATGGATGAACATTGGTAGATCTGTTCTTCACCTCCTGCATATGTGTCCACCGCTAACCTACATTCTAGCGTTGATGTTTTCCTTCGGCAACGTAGTAACCTATCGCTTTTCGGAAGCCGAATAAAGAAGCAGTAACTGCAAATACTGCACGTTTTTCTTTGCAGGATGTTTTCATGATGATCCGGCGGAAAAAGACGACAATTTTCACCGATGCCAAAGAGACTACACCTGTGTATGAGCTGAAGAAAATGATTGAAGGAATACTCAAAGTGCTTCCCCGAGATCAACGACTTTATAACAGAGATATGCTGATGGACGATGATAAAACTCTACAAGACTGTGGGATAACGGTAGTTACGGCAAAGGCTCAATGTCCTGCACAACTTGGGCTGGCAATAAGGGAGAATGGTGATTATGAGTCTTTGGAACTGACACCATACTCGTTACCGCCAGATCTACCTGATGTGATGAAAAATCAAGATACCGCAAACGGTCAAGATCAGCTTACCTAGGTGGGCAAAGCTAAAAAATGTTTTCTATTTCTGTTTTATCTTACAAAATCACTAACGAGTTCAGCTATAAACCTCCCCTTACCTGGTCCTCTATAAATGATTGTTCAATTCATCCTACAAATAACTTGTGGTATCAAAACAAAAAACATTCTTTACCATTCATAAAATAAGTTCACGATGATAAGAAACACGGTTGGAAAAATAGTTCAAGTAACGCATTCTGCCTATTTCATGTTAATAAGCGTCCAGAAACCATTGAACCCTAATTGCCTTGTTTTGGAATGAGTGCATAGTGTACTTTGTTTTTTTTTTTGACTGTATGCCACATGATTCCTTTCAATTATTTGTTTCTTTCTATTCGTGCTGTTTTGAGTAATTAAATGATGGAAATAAAATGAAGTTTGGGAAGATTCTTTTTTGTTACGTTTTTAGTTGTTTTCTAATCCGAATCACTTCATTTGTTTTCTGACTTATTTCCGTCGAGGCCGGGTTTTCCATGTAAAAACTGGATTCTGGACAATGTAGGAGTTGGGTGACGAAAGAAATGAACATAGTCCGGCCAACAAAATCGAACGAAAACTGGTAATATTAATTCTGTATATATACTAGTTAATGTGGCTCGGTTACTCAAGGAACCACCGCGGCGCACGCATGACGGAGGTGGGAGTGGGTGCTGCTGTGATGTGTGTTACCCGGTAATCCTTCCGCGGTATGCGTAGTAGAACTGAAATAAGAAAGAATATCAATGCTGCCCGTAAGGTCCTTCAGTATGGTTCTGAGCTTCAGCCGAAAGACACGTGCCGTACTATTCGATCGGCGGCCTGTGGAAGGATAGCCTGGATTACGTCCGGCCTCTTCGGATTGCATATGACCGTGATGAAATGGTCCGGTTTGTCCATCGCATCCTGATACTTGGCGCCAATGTACCGACCACCTCCGGGGAACGAAGGAGCTGTTGGAAAGTGAACTATGACGGTACAATCGAGTACTCTGTGAAATAATATAAAACGTTGAGTTGCACATTAACAGCGATACATAACAGACTGTGTTTCTTATTCTTTTAGGCTCTTTAACTATTCCAACAGGAGCGAGAATGACACGCGTCCGGGCTTCCTCCAGCTGCTCGTCGGTTGGACCGGCCAAATCCATTATGCCTTGCCTATGCGTCGGCCGTGACAAGTGGGTTGCACGCTTGCAGGATGCATTGGATGTGTGAATGACCACTCGGCTGCGCTACTCTATTCGTGGAAGTAGAGCTTTGCGTAAATCGGCACATGCCCCGGGAGGTGGGCAAGTGTTTCGATGCGATGGCGATCCGGTACCGGCAGCGATAGTCCGGTCCTGTCGCACAGGGTCATCCGGGTGCACCGATGCACCCATTAAGGTGAACGCGAACGCGTTATTATATGCGCGAGTGTTGCGCATGAATTCACCTTTCCCGAACAGGTAACACAATTCCGGGGGCGGCTCGGGAAATGGTGGCAACTTGACCTGCACGTTGCAGCACATGGTTCCGCACAGTTTCCTGATTTCACACGGGTCGCCTCGGTACCGGCACTGTACCGATTCAACCTAACCAACCTTTCCCGTTATCCCAGCGTGGTAACCCACGGATTCTAGGCAGCCGGTACCGTGAAGCCGTGGGGAAAGGCTTTCACAGACAGCCCACTAAGCTTAGACAAGCTATCCAATCTTTTAAAGTTCTACCTGTACCTGTATTCTACAATTCACTAACGCCATTCAAATTGGCCACCTCATTCTTTAGTCACTCTCGTGAGGTGAGGTCAAACAATTAGTTTACTCTTCGCCGTTCACGCTTAAAAATTGCCCCTTTTTAGTTTGTTCCTCTACTTATAAAGTTCCTCTACATATTGCCACGGAGGCAAACTACTGTTTGGAGTTTTATGTTGCAAAGTAACACATACAGGACTGCTTCTGTTAATTCTGTCGATCAAGTTTACTTTAGCGATTTTCTATCGATCAAGTTTACTTTAGCAGATCCGAAGAGTATCAGAACTCTGTGAGAAAATTAACCGCGTCTACGCCGATGGATGCAATCTAAATAGAACTATATTCAATAACTGGTCCAGGTAGTTTCTTGATCATCTCAGCATTAATCTCGTGCACGTCATCATATTTGGGAGCTAGGACAGTTCTTTCCTTTTAACCATATTCGCTCATGGTATTGTGAGAGTATCGGTCTAAAAACTTACAGACAAATCGATGATTCTAGGTGAATCAGTGGCTACCTAGTCTTCATCTCGGTGGTGGAGTTGAGAATTCTAAGTGAAACCAATCGACTTAGAGACTGTAACAACCACGGAAACGATACCCATATTGCCCAAAGGACGATTTTGATGAGACGGGTAATATGGCAGCTCCAACCCCCCCCCTCCCCCCATCCTCCCCGAGCGATTGTGGTAGCTCTTTCTCTCCCGACCCAACACTATAATAACAACGGAAAACAAACCAACGAGTTGTTCGCTGTGGAAAGCAAGGACGGAAGTAAGTTAATAACAAATAATTACTTTTTAAATTATTAACAAAAAACAATAATTTCTGTTTAATCAGATAGCTGCTGACCTGTACCAGCAAAGTCACTGTTAGATCATCTAGTTTCTTTGTTTATTTACAAGAAATAGCTCTATTACAATACTACTTTTGACGATGCTTTGTCTTCCGATGCCACATCACGAAAAACACATCTAATAGAACCGGAAGCAAAATCCGAGTACGAAAATGATTTGTTGCCAGCCGGTTTTAAAATAATGTATAGTATTTTTTGTCTAAAACGCGTATTACAGTTACGTTTACGTTCATCTGATTATAATTGCTTTTACCAGCCCTGCTGTGCAGCCAATTTCGCTAGTATTTTAGGATGCACTTGCATATGCATGTTTCCAACAGTCTGCAAATCCCTACGGTAGAACGGCTTCGAAGTTACCTTTAACAACTTCGACATGTAGTGTCTTACGACAACCCCCCCTGCATGCTTGAGCCCAGCACTAGCTTAATAACGCATGTTTCTAGATCGTCGCATGCTTTTTTTTTGTTTTCGCTGATGGTATGGTTTTATCGAAATCTTTGCTTCAGTTTACTGCTAATTATTTGGTATTTGCTAGCGCTGCTGAACAAAAAATTTATTACCGCTAACAATCGAAATCTGGCTGAAATATGAAATGCCATAGAATTAACTATCAAATAAACCAAACATTTGGTCATTTACTTAATTAAATTTATTTTTTTTAAAGTCCTAGCGCTTTTTAAAAACACCCTTTATATAAAATAACAGAATTAATCTTATTAACATTAAAATTGGGACAAAAGAATAGATCGCTGTTTGTTGCCAAGCCGGAGCAGCTGCAAGTGATTAATTAACAAGCGAAATTCCCGTAGAATACCATATTCAGCCACTACTGAACCATTTTACTGCAAATCTGCCTTGTTACAGGTATATCCGCACTGTCGTTATCTGCCTTTTGGTGAGTTCGCTTCTTCTGTGCTTCTAGCTTTTTCTCAGGATCTTCTATCTTCTGAGGTAATTCATCCGTCGGTTTTAGTATTGCAGGAGTTTTGGTTTCCTGTGCTTCTTCGTTAATGTCGGTAGTTGATCCATCTTCATTCCTATCAGTTCTTTGGGCTGCAAAGGAAGGTGACCGCGTTTCCTCCGATTGCTCACTATCACTGCCAGATGAGCCGTCTTCCACAGGTTCTTTTCTACCGTATGTCACACCGCCGCCATCAGCCGTTTTCTCCGTAACTTCTAGACACGTTGTCACCATCGGTGGATACGTCGCCGTCTGCTCGTCGTTCGGATGGTTTGCTTGGAATCGATTCTTGCGCCTGGATTCACGTTTCGCGACCGCCTGCTTGCACCGTCCGATAAGCTGCTCAAACGGTTGCCCGTGCAAAAAGCACACGATGATCACCGTCATATTATCGCCTCCGATACCCCCCATTTGGCAATCCGGCGCAAGGCAACGAACCATTAGGTTTTCACAAATCTGCTGTGGATAGTGGCCCTGTGCGAGTTCCTCCTGCACAAACTCCAGGACCGACTCGCTAGAAAGCACGTCCCATATGCCATCGCACGCGATCACGAGGAAATCCCAATCCTCCGACATCGCACGTTCCTCCACGTCCGGGTAAGCAGTTACCATTTGCTCCTCTGCCTTCTTTTCCTGATTACGCTTCAGCCCAAAGTCTCCGAGGGCACGCGATAGGGCTAGGTAGCCATTCACACGATTGTACTCTACGTAGCCGCCCGCACTGCGGATCCGTTTCATTTCCGAGTCGTTAGTCGGCTTGTGATCAAACGAAAGTATATCCAGAAGGCCATTCACACAAGCGATCGCCCGCGAATCGCCTGCATTGGCGCAGTACAATTGCTTGTCCTTGATCAACACAGCCACGGCCGTCGAGCCGGACATCTGCTCTTTCAGGGCCTCGTTGTTCAGCATGGCCTCATCGAGATCAAGAAAGCCCTGCTGTAGTGCTTGCCTCAGGTCCGTAGCGTACTCTGGTCGTCTGGTGACGTACTTATGCAGGTGCTTGCCAGCGTACTCGGCCACCTTCGCCCCACCGTGTCCGTCGTACACGGCAAAGAATGCAGTCCCTGGATCATCCGGGAGCGATAGTATGTGTGTGTGGGAGTCTTCCATGTGCATGCGCCAACCCTGCATACAGCTCGAGCCGACTTTGTAGAAATCATTCTGACAAAACTCCGATGCTTTTGAGGTTTCCGGTTCTGAGAGTGACTGTCCCATGGTGCTCTATGCCACCTCCCAATTTTATGTAATTCTCCAGCTATGGAAGTAAAGCTATGGAATGAAAAATACAAAATAATTGTGATAGAAAGTATATGCAGCAAGATTACATACATATTTTAAACAAGCGGATTTTCGCGATTTCATACGGATTCGCCCAATACCGGTACAGTATCGTCTCAACCACGGAAACGATACCAATGTTATCCAAAGTACGAAATTTGATAATGGGGCGGGATATTAGAAACCCTACACGACGACAATATAAACATAATCATGCTACTTCTCAGCACCCAAACAATTGTTAAGGACTAGGGCGACACAGCTCATTCAAAAAAAAAATGATAAAGATCACTTTCTATCGTATAAAAAGCGGTTTACATTTGAGCAATATCGTTAAGCATTAGCATGGTAACAATAAAGTTTGTGTCCAAAGTGTCTATAGTGCCCGTAGCAAATCCTATATAAATAATTCCAAATGAATTCCCTCTTAAGCAACACTAAACAATGTTTGTAGTATAATCTCTTCATTTACGTTCTTTCGACGGAAATCGTTCATGTTTTTGTATTTTTGTTTACCATGTATATGTATATTTACAATCAACTGGCCGACTTGTCACTTTGAAATTGCAACCCAAAATGATGGTCGAGCAATAAAAGTTAATGTCAAGTTTGACATTGCCTTGCTAATGTTCCACCATATGGTTCAACTGTATGTAATGGGAAGGGGGTGGGATTAACATCGTTGCCGTTTGGTTCCGAAAGTTGACCTAAAATATGTCCGCAGTGCATTGTAGCGCGGAAAATGCGGTTTGTACTCAAAATACTCAACACTCTACTACGCCATGCCGAACTAAACTTTTTTAGGGTCTAGGGCAAAGAGCCGGATGTCGATTGACGAGAGGTAAAACGCCCGCAGAAGTTTATCTGTCGCCAATGTTCAATTTCAACCACTTGATTAGGTAACGTGCACGCTAAGCCTAGGCGAGGTTGATAATGTTCGTGATAACTGCCGGGGGCTGGAATTGCTTGTGCTGATGGCAAAGATGGAGATAAGAATGCCCAACACTTTTCATTATAACTTTGGATTGAGTATACGGGCTATAGTGTTAGTATAGCGCTTCTTGCGTCCATTTGCTCCTCCCCAGCTGGCGCCAACTTTGAGAAATGTATTTACATCACTGTATTGCTCCGTATAATAACTGTAATCTTCTGTTGCTTTCCTTCCGTTCAATTTCGGTTTCATATTTAGTTTAATACTTGGAGGTGGGAGTGATTTTGATTAAATCATCATCGTTAGTTTTCAATTTGATTTAGTATGCCTTTTCTCTCAACTGGATACGTTTGTATGTCCAACTGTTGCCTACTAGCACAATTCCAAAATCATTCGTCAAATGCACGGTATACTCCTGGCCTCTACCAGGCAGTCAAAAACACAGAACATCACCAAGGAAAAAGCTAAAAACACCCAAATAAGGTAGACGTGCAAGTGACTAAGTAGGCTGAAGAATAAAATACAACGCACGTTATCAAAGCGCACATTCCGCACACTCTCTTGTCAGCTGCGGTGTAAAATGTAAAGACGAATCAGACGAAACGTAGAGTCAGAACCGATACGTCATCAACCACCTAAGTCACTTGGGTAATACACACCATGGTCTTTGCACAAAACTGAGAATCCCAACTGTCTTACTTGTTCTTTCATAGAACTTGGAAACGTTCCAACCTACCTTCGCACCGCACCAGCAGTTGGAAGAGTAATCGAGAGGAATTCCTTGCTTGAAAACTGGTGGTAATTTCGTGCAACAAATACTCCAAATGATTATCCAAACGATGACCTCGACTCGTCGAAATCGTTAATAACAACGATAAAACACACAGGGAGATACCGAGTGGCAAAATGAAAAATATGTTTCAATTGTCAAAACGAAGTATTGGCTTTGACAAGGTTTCTATAAAAACTAGTGTTGGGACATGGGATCCGGATTAGTTTCTTGGACTCCATCGATCCGGATTCGATCCCTAATCCGGATCCTCACATTCCGATTCCGGAAACAAAATCCGGATTCAAGACCGGATTGCTTAGTGTCCGGATTAGGATCCAGATCCAAAATACGCATTCATGTCCGGATTTTTTCGAGTCCCGTTTTTTGCGAGTCCGGATTGGCATCAAGGATTGAGATCCGGATTTGCATTTATTCGATTAATCGAATATAAATTAATACAATAAGGCAGCTATATTATCATTAGACAGAAACCCTCTCGATTGGTGGAGGCAGGAGCACCAGCGACATACTAAATTATGCAAATTCGCTCTAAAACATCTAACTGTGCAAGCTTATTTTACTCCATGCGAACGAATCTTTCCAAAGGCTGGGCAAATATACTCTGAGCGAAGAAATAGGCGAAACTAAAGAAATACTATGTATTAAGCAAAATTTAGCAATAGAAGAGACAAAGGCCAATGTTATTTTGTGTACACTTGCCCAAGTCGATGCTGCAAGCAGATTCAAAATTTGTTGTGAAATAATTTGTTTTTCTTCATCTTCTGAACTCAAATAATTAAAATAAAGGAATTAAATTATCATCATAATAACATTTTTTGTTTAAATTTATTAAAATAACCCCTGAAAACATACATCTCAAAGAGAGTATAGTATACTTATCGAGTATGAAGCGCACCTATTTGTGTTTGTTTTCAAAACATGAGGGATCCGGATCGGATTCGGAGGATCGAACCCTAGTTGGAAACGGATCGATCGAAAAAATGAATTGATACAAAACGGATTTTCCCATCACTAGGGCCAGTTTGACAGTTCTTAATGTTAATGTTGACAGCAAAATACATTAAAATGCATCTGCAGTTTATGCGACGGGTATTCGTTTCTACCCCTTTTTTGGACGGATGACATGCGTGATAAAAAAATAAATGAGGTCTATCGTGAAACTCGGTTCGAGTTTAAGAACTCACTGAATCGTCACTTTGGTATTGCGCAACACGAATTTCAGACAGAAAATGGCAGGTGCTCATTTGTCGATGAAAGTATTTTTGACAGCCGCAGCGGAAAAACTGGGATTGCCAAACTAGAATTTCGAGACGAATTCGAGAAACATTTCTCGCACAGTATTTTCTGGCGGGAATTACAGCTACAGTACGAAATTGTTGTGAAAATGTAACGAACGAGGTTAAAACGTGGTAAAAATTGTGAAGAAACTTATTAAAATGAGATCTAAATGCGTGGCTTCATACAGTATCTACAAATGGTATATTTTGTAATTTTAATATATTAATCAATTGAATGTGAAAATGTCCTTTCAAGGTGGCAAAGCGCATGGACTACGACTAAGAAATTAATTCCGCAAAGGTATGTAGTTTCTTAAAATGCTGAAAACGAAATTATTCTAGAATTATGAATAAAATAGCATATTTCCAATTCTCTTATAGCGAAACAAAGCATTTAGCATGTAGCGCGAACGCTGCCACGCTCCACAATAAACGCACACGCTTTCTCCCGGGTAGACATGGGTAGATTCCATTCTATTTTTCGTTGCTTTCCTGTGTTTTACGTGTACAATTTTTAAACGGTAGCGTCTCCTTTATCGCCATATTTGGTTCATTCGTTTACAGGCTTTCATTCTGGACGCTTATTCGCTTATTCTTCTTCTTCTTCTGCTTCTTATTCTTCTGCGATGATGATATGATATCCTCCTAGGCAAAGTTGAACTTTTTTTCTCTTACGTCCTATTCAGAGGCGTACCAGCTCTGTTTTAGCCTTTCGACTGTAGCGTCATTTGGCTGTTCAGATATTTTTACAGCATCTCTGCGTCATTAGATAAAGGCTATTGAAAAAGCCTGTATCGGGCCAGCGGGATTTGAACCCACGTCACTCGTGTTGAGAGAGGGAGGCTCTACCAACTGAGCTACGGAGCCCGATATTCACTTATTCAGATTTCGTTCTGAACTTACACAATTGTTTTGAAAATGTAAGTGACATTCAAAACAATTAATGAGAATTGGTGGAGAACACAAAACAAGAATGCTTGGTAGCATCACCGGGTCGGCTATACTTCGCAGCATTTTGCGACGAGCGGCAAGGTTTTCATTGTTATCAGTATCACTATCGATAACAAAAAACGCAGAGATAATTTTTCCAACAACTCAACAACAATTTAAATGGAGCACCAGAAGTAACTTTAATCAGCACCGAGTACACTCGGATCATGATCGAACAAAACTATTTTTTTGTCATTGTTTACATCTGCAACTGTCTGCTTGATTTGTTTGACAACGAAATCGATGAAACTTCATCGACTCGAAGCGAGAACGGCAAAACCAAATTTCTCTCGATTCGATTCGAGGGCACTCTTTCGAGTTCGTATCGATGCGAGTTTCACAGTAATTAAGGGTTTATCCAAATGATTATCAAAAACTCTGCTATCGGCAAAAAAGAATGTGACAAAAAAAAACAAAGAAGACGAGAAAAACAAAAGACACCGACTGATTTGAATGTTTTTTAAAAATCGCTCAAATGAGCGTCGCCGTCAGATACGGTTTTACCGGGTGTTTAGTCAGTTAAACCCTGTAACGGCTTCGGCTCGGAAAATAATCCAAGATGGTCAACGCAAGCTGCCACACATCATATATATGGGTTCAGTCTGTGCGAGTGTTAGTAAGATCGAACCTCGCTGCTGAATTGACATTATCTTATTTTGCACGCCCGGTCATACTTGTTTTAAAAGATTAATCTTCTCCAAACAAAATTCTGCCGTAGGTAATTTCATACATTAAAATGACCTTTTAGAGTTTCATCCTCGTCTCGCAAGTGAGGAATTGTGTATAAATACCTCTTATTTCGAACAGAAAATCGATTGAAAAAACCGCGTCCCTACGGGTGGGTTGGTTTGGTATAGCATAATGGCCGGCGGTTCGGGCTCCAAGGTGGTGCAAATCACCAACATTGCTCCACAGGCCACCAAGGATCAAATGCAGACGCTATTCGGCACTGTCGGGAAAATTGATGAAATTCGCCTATACCCGACCATTCGTGACGTGTCGTGTCCGGTGGTATCGCGCATTTGCTACGTAAAGTACTTTGAAAGCAGCTGCGTCGCGGTCGCCCAACACCTAACCAACACGGTTTTCATTGATCGTGCTCTAATCGTCATTCCGGTTCAAGGTGGAATGATTCCAGACGAATATAAGGCGCTTGAAATGGCAGCAAACGGTACATTGGTACCCGGTCTGCATAGCATCAACGCCCCGTCAAAGCTACCGCCAGAGGTAGTCAATCGAATCGACGGAATGATCCCGAACCAGGTGGTGAAAACGATTGACCCAAAGCTGGAGGAAAACGGTCTACCCGATTACCCACCATTGCCGGTGAACTTTGATGCGAAAAAGATTGAGGAAACGCGCCGCACTCTTCTGGTGTTGGATATTCGATCAGATTGGCGTCTGGAGGAGCTGATGGAACACTTCAAGCCATCGGGTGAAATAAAGTACGCGCGCTACGCGGAAAACGAGCGGACCAGGTTCGCCTTGATGGAGTTTTGCGATCAGCGAAATATCGTCAATGGCCTGAAGATGCACGGTACCGAATTTCGCGGCTATCGATTGAATGTGCACCACTCAACCCAACCCATTGTAAAGCCGGAAGCAAAGAGCAACGAAGCGGCCCAGAAAGAAATTGAAGAAGCAATGTCCATTGTAAAGGAAGCTCAAAGCATGATTTCCGCCGCAATCGAGCCCGTCATGAGTATATTCGCAAAGGATAAAGCTGGGAACAGGCGCAGATCACGTTCGCGGTCTCGTTCAAAGGAGCGTCGCTCGTCGCGTTCCCGTTCCCGAAAGCGATCTAAGTCGCGTGGCAAACGGTCGCGTTCCCGCAAACGTTCACGCAGCCGTTCGAAACGTTCCCGTTCCCGGAGGTCTCCATCTCGCAGCAAGCGATCGCGTTCTAAATCAAAACGCTCGCCATCGCGTAGCAAACGCTCCCGTTCGCGATCCAAACGTTCCCGCTCCCGGGACAAACGCAAGCGTTCCCGTTCGCACCGTCGTAGCCGCACACGGTCACGTGAGCGCACATCTCGGGCTAGGCGATCTTGCTCGCGGTCAAAGAAACGTTCCCGGGATCGCAGTCGGGATCACAAAAAAACCCACCGCACTAAGGAGGACCGCCGGCGACGTTCACGATCGCGATCCCGCAGTCGCAAACGTTCCACCTCCCGCAGTCGTGCGAGTCGTACGAAAGATGTTACTGTCAAAGCATCCTCCAAGCGCCGCAGTCGCACTCCTTCGGACAAGCGGTTGAAGAAACTTCTGGAGGAAGCCGTCAGCCGAGATTATGACGCAGAGGATCGTGTTGTAGGGACAGGTGTAGACGACGATTCAGTCTGCACTGGCAAGCAGTCAGAATCTCCTCCTGCAGCACCAACCGGCAATGGCGGATCGACATTATCTTCATCCTCTTCTGTGGTCACAGCAGCGGTAGCTGGCGGGACGATAATTGCTCGAGAAAAAACCGCCAGTCCGACGACGGAAAAATCTGACAACATGGACATTTCTAACTCACCGTAATTTTTTTTCTATTTTAGTTCTGTACAAACACGTGTGGAATTATGTTTACGCATCAGAACCTTACCTTATAACCTATTAGGAGTAGCAATTCGATAAAATGCGTGTACGTTCTGGACGGCTGATTCTCTGGCATTTTCCTTCCGCAACGTCTGTCATCTACTATTGGTTTTTTATTAACGGAACTTCCCGAATGATGTGAGAGCTAGCGCGCCAGTATGGTTCAAATATTTTCCAAATAAATCTGTCTTGCGTCTAAACAGCCACAAAAGCGGTGTTTCAATCAATTTAAGATAATAACTATATTTATTGATAACGTAAATAGCATTTGCCTTTTATTTACATCTACTGAGCAAGAGGCTTTACAACATATTTTATTCCTGCATTTTTTAAAAATAATTTCCTATTTCAAATCAAATTCATTACTTGATTGTTTTCGTAGTTATTTATGCATATTTGTTCTGGTAAAGTTGAACAGCGTAGTAATTTTAAAAAAATCATAGAAATTGCCCAATTATCCGAATCAATGGTACCGAAAAAAGGCTACGTATGTATGCAATTAAAAAGTCACACTTTTATACGTTATATAGCGTATGTACCTACTAAAACAGTTATTGCTTACTGAAGAACTTGGCCAAACAAAGCTGTTTGATTCGTATTTATCAGTTTTCGGGTAACCATGTCTCGCATCCGCTTGACAGTGAAAGTTTGTATGTGGAAAAATTTATTTTTTCTGAAATCGATTCATGTAATTCATAAAATTCTGCTATATTTCAGTTACCTATAACAGTGTGTTGAAAACGTAATACCTTATTAAATATTATTTTGTTGAAGGTCCAGTGTTTGCGATACTATCCGAGGGGCCAAAACTTGACACTGTATGCGTGAGGAAGGGTGATTTATTTAAATGTGTGCGTGAATATCGGTTGTGTTGATCGATTTTATTGTAATGTGGGGTGTGTGCGTGAGATGTGTCGAGTTGGGTGACCGTTGTTAAACTGGTTTGTTAACCCAACACAGTTAACAAACACAAACGACAGTCATCCAAACTCGACAGATCACACGCATACACCCCAACATTGACAATAAAATCGACCAAACAACAGATATTCACACACACATTAAAATAAATCTGAGGCTTGCAAACGTTACATGTATTGAAACATTTAACTTAGTTGATTTTAGGAACTAATAAGCGTTTATAAACATGAATGTAAAAACGGTTTAAAACAATGTGTAATATTATCGAACGCAGAGCGATTGTAGAGCGAGGGAAGAGTGAGGAATGTGGTGCGGAGAGGAAGACAGCAAATCCGCGCGAAGCGAAGAACCTTGACGAACGCGGGCTGCGTGGCAAACGATCGAAGTGTGAACTTGTGGGAGCGGAACTCTATGGTAATAGAGTACAAGGAGAAATACGCAGCGTGAACTGCCCCGTGGGCAAAAATCGTGCGATGCCGCCGCAGAGCACCCAACTCGAGCTCGTTGGAGGTGAAGAAGTATGGTGAAACGGGGTGAAATCAGGCGGCTCTGGTCTCCATATACAACTGCACTAATTTTTCTTTGTTGCTCTGCCTCTCCCACCCTGATGACATTCCTCCAGCAACGTTTAAATGCTTTTGTCTTCGTTTCATCTCTTTTCGCTGCGCAAAGGCCAGAGGAAGATAGCATGAAAACAAAGAGCAAACGGTTGATTTGATTGAGCGAGAGAGGCACAGTTGTTGGATTTGGCCTGTTATGCTGTCTGCCGCGTGAATATGCTGCGACCAAATTTTCAGCAAACAACAGAAAACAAACCTCTTAAACTCAAACTGAACGTGCATTGCGACACGGTACACAGATGGGGTCCAATAATAATAATTATTATTTCTCTATTCATTAATAAATGCTGCTGGGGAAACAAGGCTGTAGTTTCTGGCCTCACGTTCGGCACGACCATAAATATATGGGTAAAATAAGATGAGTAAAAAATGTGGCAGGTCTGGCCGCCTTGCTAATTCTAATATGTGTGCGTGTGTCACCTAAGGTTACGTAATAATGCTTGACTATTATTACGGTCTAAAATGAGGTCAGAAAATATGCAAGAATGAGGCTGGGGGTGATGCGCGGCTGGTAGGAAATGGCGCGCCGAGCACAAATAAATGATTTCTAAGATCTATTCAGATACTCACACATCTTCGTTTATTATGAGCCTGTAGTAGTGAAACGCTCATATTTTCGGGGTTTAAAATCAATCTTCCACGCACACAGCTGCATAGCAATCGCATCGTACGCACTCGCGTACAACCGTGTGCGGCCGAGTAGTGTACGTCGTTTTTCTCACCGTTTATGCTGTCATTCGGAAACCTGATCTCGACGTGTGTAGTCGTACTTTGTTTCGTTCTGTGTATTTTGCTGGCCGTCCCGCGTTGAATCCGTTCATTTAAAACCGATCGCAGTCTCTCTCATTCGGTGTTTGGTGAAGCAACGACAGACGGACGCGGCGATTTCAATCTTTGCAACACTCTTTGTCGGTGTGTGATCTGTCTAATGATCAAGGGCAACTATAAAGCCTGTCCTGTTAGAGTGTATGGTATTTTTATGCTAAATTAGTAGCGTATCAGTGTACAGCAGAATTCTACCGTGTGTGCGTATGCGCAATGTAGCCTTTTTAGAACAAAATACATTCTTTTAGTTCTGAGAGCATATTAGGCGCAGGAAGGATCTTGTTAGGACACAAAATTGAGCCAAAACCAAAAAGAACAAATGCAACTTAGTCCGTTCACCATTACGGTTAAAATCACGACCTGCATTCTGCACATGGCAATATCTCTATTTCTCTATTTTTATTGTTTCAGACAATCCGGCTCAATTGTAGTGTAACTGGAAATATTAAATCCGTATAAAGTAAATCAGAGCCAGATCCAGAAGCGAAAGAGAAACTTAATCGTGGTAGGCTAATACAGGAAAACAGCAGTGCCACTTGTGAGCGTATAGCGTGAGTTTCTTGAAAATTTTCCGCAAGGACGATTTTCTGTTCTGCCTGAATAGTTTCGTTTCAGTAGTCTGCCTAGTGCAAACAGAATGGCAGACAGTCTGGTAGAAACTCAAGCGGCCAGTTCGGGTCATTTGATAAACCTGAACATTATGAGCAGTCTGACAGCGCCATCTGTAGAACCGGGCAGCTCCTCGTCCTCATCGTCGGTAGCCTCGTCTTCCGACACGACGGCTTCGTCTAGCTCGAACAGCTCGATCGACGCGATTACTGGCTCTGGTGGCGGCCAGCCGACCCTTCTGATTTCCGTCAGCACCCCAAGCTCACAACCGACGCGCCAGTCCAGCATCACCTCCGATCTGATCCTTAATCAGATGCTAAATATTGCACAGCATCGGGCTGCTATCACGAACAGTAATACCCAAGTCCAACAGCTACCGCAACAACCATCGTCCTCAGCCGCCTCATCGACGGGCGCAGCTTCCCCTACTGTGTCCTCCTTGGGAGCCCCGGTTGTTACTTCGCAGTTGTCGTCTGACCACGCCACCGCAACCACTGTTGTCGTTGTACCGCCCAATGCGTCGTCTACGACGTCGTCCTCGCTCACCGTGCAGCAGCAACCGCTCGAGCTACTGCATCGCGAGACCCCGAAGCTGGCACCGAGCGGTTGCCCACTGGCATCGGTCCGAGGCGGACACGTGGACGAGCGTCCAGGGGCGGATGATTGCGACGAACCGGAACGGAAACGCAAGAAAATAGAAAATCCCAACGCGAAGGTCGAAAAGTTGGAGCTCCGGCTCGGGGGCATACTATGCTGCGCCGTCTGTCTGGACTTGCCGAGGACCGCCATGTATCAGGTAACTACACTTGACAGAAAATATCAACATAAGATAAACTCTGGAGAAGACAAATTGATACCACTACCATAACCTATCTGTTGATTACCGTTCTTATGCGTCCTTGGTCGATGAGTTCCGTTCTCAAACGAAAACATGCAGTTACTTCTTTTCAACACGCTTTACGCCTGTTTCCTTTCGCTAAATCCATTTTGACAAGAGTTGTTTTAATGGTTGCACACTAGATCGAATTAGTAACAAAAATTCGTTTAACGTTTTGGTTGTTTGTGCTTTCATCGTACACACTGTAAAAACAGTGGAACACATTTAACGCACAACCGTGTGCGCACAACGCACAAAGTTGGACTTCAATTTTGTTGTATCGAGATAGTTTGGTACAACAAAGTTCGAGCGCACGGCTAATGATGGCCAAGGTTATAAAGCAGAATTATTTGTGTCTCTCAATGCAATGTTCTCCAATGTCCTCAGACATTAGGCCCGATTATCTGACTTAAGTGTTAGAGAAAATATCTCTAAAATGCCAATTCCGTTTTATGTTGTGTGTTTGGCTTCCCGTTTTGCCTCTCCTTTGACACTTCAAACTCAAAAGTTTCATAATAGGGCCTATATTGGGATCTTCTCAATAACCATTGCTTAAAGATGCTTAGAAGCTGTTAACATACCTAAACAGTTCTCGACTTGAGGTTGAATATCAAAGCACTAGTATATGGATTTCAAAACATTAATGTGCTATAACAAAAAGTTAAACCATTATTCAAATATTTACACATGGATATCAAACACCACTTTATCATCGCTGTCAAAATTTCTCAAGCATCAGTCAGACCACTTTATCGATTCTTCAAATATGGACTTCAAAACTTCAAAGAGCTATACTATAGAATGTCGAAGCCTTTTTCAAATATTCGGAAATGAATATAAAATACTTAAACCACTTTCAGACTGGCGTGGGATTCATGTTCTTTGTAATTATTGTGAAATAATCTTTATGGTTGCAGAGGTATTTCGTAAAAGTAAGGAAAGAATTCGGTCGTATTGAAAGCAAATTTCTCTTCTATTCATACCCACCGTCCAACAATGTGAGCATATTTTTCTCAATTCAAAACATGAAGTTGAAGTTGGCACATGCGCGTAACGTTTTTATGCTTTGCATTACTCCTCCGAGCGCTGCTTCAGCATATCTTGGTTAGTCTTCATCTTCAAACTGCTAACTGCAAAATGGTTATTAAATGTTATCGTCCATTCGATCGGCTTGTTTTGAAATTTCTTATTGCTTTCTTAGTTTTATCGTAAGGATGCCCGACAAAAAATATATTCCCGCAGCAGTGTGATATAATTTGAGAGTGATGTTCTATTTTAAAGGTCCCATGTTTTTTATAAACGATCAAGCGTTTTTTTTTGTTAGTTTCATGTTAACAAAGGGACATTTAAGTTATTAGCACAGTAGTTTGATGATTTTAGTATATCTTCCCAAAAGGCTATTGAAATTATGCCTCTTTCATCCCTGATTGGAATCATACGACAGGGAAACGCATAACATAACGGTACCAGTCAATATTATTGTTATGATTCGTCTAGTGTCAGCATACTTTAATTATCGGGCTTTTTCAATAGCCTTTATTGGCTTTTTCAATAGCCTTTGTCTAAAGACGCGAGATGCTGTAAAAATATCTGAACAGCCAAATGACGTTACAGTCGAAAGGCTAAAACAGAGCTGGTACACCTCTGAATAGGACGTAAGAGAACAAAAGTTCAACTTTGCCTAGGAGGATATACCCCTAGCTCGCATAAACAGAGAAGAAGAAGAAGAGTGCTATTGTAATTGTATTTTATTTCTGCCCAAGAACGAGCTCTTTCCACTATTTTATAAATCTGTAACATTTTAAATTGTAAACTTTTAGTTACATAAACTCCTTCAGAAATTTGAACACAATTCTTTGAAATAATTGTATTGTAATAGTAATTTAAAAAACTTTCTGTTGGATCGATGGATAATGAATAATTCAAACGTGCCTTGAAACATGTTGCCCGTAAGCAAAGGTGTGACTTGATGGATAAATGGAGCGAACGAACAGCAAGTAAAACTGTTGTTGTCCAGTGGGCCGTTTTAGTGTCGCTGGGGCCCACCGGCAGAAAAACCGGCTTTCGGTGTACGAGCAAGGTCTTTAACAAAATAATGGGTTGGGAAGAACGTAAAGCTAGTAAGCGAAGCACACACAACAAACGGCACGAGTGAAAGCAAGGCCATCTGGAAAGGAACGGGAAGGTGTGAAGCAGCAGGTTTACTACGCTTCATCTATGCAGCTGCGCAGTAGCACACACTGTAGGGTGATGCAGCACATCATGTGGTACGGTTATACCGTGAACAGCTGATTGCACCTCCTTTCGGCAAGACGCACAAAACCTGTTCGTCTGTAAGCCGAGAATGCTGTTATTCGGGTCCACGGCCTGGGCGTGAGTTAGTATGCGCCGTTTGCAGACGCGTTCACGAAATGGTGCAAACAGTACAATGCAATGAAATTGTGAAGTGTTTGTATGCAAATGCAACGGGCCCGTTCTTAGTCTGGACAAATTTGCCGATTATAAATGTAAAACTTGTCCTAGCATCTTTTTAATATTGACCCAAGCAAACCTGCTGGAACCAATGTTCTTTCTGTCAGTTAGTGTTCATTTTGATGTCTACGGCAAATTGAACACTACAAAAGGTGGTTTTGAAGAGCGCTATAAATTTATATTTAAAAAAAATACCACATTTAAATAGGTTGGTTTTTTTATTTGATTGATAATTCTAAGGCATTTTTAACATTTAAACATGATTTAGGACATACGAGCATCAAGCAAACTCTGTTAGCCCAATTCCGAATCACTTTTTCCAACAAATTGACAGATATCTCGGAAGTTTTTTTCTACTTTTCAGTGTTTGATCTTTTGCCCGTTGTTTAAATTTACACCTAGTATAAATTTCTGTCTTAAATGACCTTGATTCATTGATATAAAAATAAATTAATTTTAAAAGGATCCTAGAAGAACTGCAGAACAGCTGCGTGTGGAGCGAAAGAGACAGCGATAAAGTAAAACGCAACCAACTCGCTCCGCAGTGGATCAGTGTTTTATTTATTTATTTATTTATGTATTTAAGGCCCATATGGCCTACATAACATGGATTTTGTATAATTAATAATACGCTGTGCTGAACTGATAACAATTAGAAGCCCTGACTGTCCTAACTAATTCACAAAGCATTCCTTAAAATCGCACAGATTTCGTTCACCGACGTACCGAAGTCAACCATGTTGCCTAACTCATTGTCCCTGACAAGTTGAATGAGCGGGTCTTGAGTACCGAAGACTGTTGAACGAAAATTATTCCTAAACAGGACTCTATGTCTAAGGTCTCGTGAAGGAACGGACACGTCTATCCTTGCCAATAAAGCAGGTGTATCAATGAAACCGCACACTAGTTTGTGGAAGAACAAGCATTGGGCCTTGTAACGCCTGCGGACTAGAGTTTCAAGGTCGAACAGTACAGACGATGTGTTATAACAATACATAGAAGGTACAATAGAATTGTTTCCACCAGATGGCGCAGTTGCACCCTGAAACGTTTGCGAAACCAAACCAAAATCGATCAACAATGCCTAACGTAGAAAAAGGCCTTATTTTGAGCTGTGCGCTAAAAGTGGGACCCTCGATGTTTTCACCATTTTTGAATGGTTACTAACATTATTTGTAGCAACTGTTATTTCTATGGCTTCTTTAGGTGGTGTTAATCGGTTAATTCTTTCAATTCAATTCAATTTTTTATAAAAATCCGGTCCTCCGATGAATACATCCTTCAAACTGTTGATTATTCGGAGTTTTTATTCGAACAACCTTTCATGTTTAGTTGGTTAGTCAAGTAAGCAATTGTAGGCGTTAAGTCATTTCCGTTGAGGGCCTATATGGTTTTAGGTTAGGGTTTAGTTAGGTTCGCTCCTGTTTTGACTCTGTTTCTGTTTAGGTCTAGTTATGCTATTTTGTTTGTCTTAAGACTTTAATATTAGGTTTGACATGGACCAGTTCCTTAGGCTGTTAGGTTATTGTTTGTTTAATTTTTTTTCTCGTGTTTTTGTTGTTAGGATCGGAAGTTGTTTATCCGTCAGTGCGGACAACAAGAACTTGAAATAAATAAATAAATACATCAATAAATTGAACTGAAATTTCTCTGCGGGAAATTTGTTTTTCAAATAAGTTTGATGCATGACTTTTATAGACTTATCGTAAGGTAAAATAAAATGATTAAATTTTGTTTTTTACTTTAATTAGTTTCTGAAATGAATTTTACCTTGGACACTTTGACCACGACAAGTCAAAATGACTATGTGGCCAATTGAAAACATTTATGTGATACGCCGTTGTTTTGTGTAGTTCCATTTCCGCTGTCTGTGCTATCATGTTTGAATCTGCCTTGCTTATCTGTGATCCTTGTATCCTGTTATCAGGTCCCAGCTTTGGATGCGCTTAGTGTGATGCTCCGTGCCACATGGCTGCGTCCATGTCGATGCTGTTCGATTCCTCCTAGCGTTCCAATCGCTTTAGAGGATACCGTTTGTGCCTTGATAATCCATGCTGCCACATGTACTGCGCGGCTCTAAAATGTTCCAGATATTCGTTCTCCATTTAATAAACTTGCGTATGTGCAAAAGTAAAGATAGAAGATTGCGCAAATGATCTTTCGATCTTCCCGTCGTCTCGCCTGACAAGTATTTGCTATACCTTGCACCCGGTAGTTGCTCCAACGACTTGAGAGCATATGCTGCAGGATGAGCAAACGCAATTAGGCAAACGGTTCGAACGAGGGGTAAACCCTCTTGAGTACTAGATGCAAACAAGATCTTCCCCCCTTGGAAAAGAAAAAAGATCTTTCTGCTGTGGCTTCTACTGAGACTGATTTTATTGGTAAAAATGAATTTCTTATATACTAACTTACGCGGAACTTAAGATCTCACAATTTTTAATTGCTGAACCGAAACGTTGCGGTGATAAGGGCGGCAATCTGCAAACATCCTGGCTTTGTTGTCGAACCCAGCCGGGAAGCTTACGTCGGCGTTCCGCAGACGTATGATACATAAGAGTCTGCATCACTAAACGAACACGTGACAATCTAGGTGTCAAAAACGTTGTCTTCTATGTCCAACGTGTGAACCCTCCGCAACACGCGATTACATCGCTTGTTTATGTTTGTGTTGTTTTTGGCTTGCTGAACACAGTTTGCGTTCACAGGCGATCGAGCAAAACATTTTCACTACTGGCTCACTTTAAATGTACTTGCCGTTTTTAAACATATATTACTGCTTCTCTGTTTTGTTAACATTTATCTGTCAAATGTTCTGGCTCATCGGAACATCGCTAGTTTTACCAACAGGTGTTTGATTTAAGTTTGATTGCGTTGCATCAGCGACTAGTTCACAATATTCGAAGTCCACTCGAATCCCGAAAACGGAATACTTATAGATAAGGGGAGTACTTAAAGCTAACGACGAATGACTAACTAATTGATAGATGCCCGAAGTTGCTACTAGTAGTAGAAGTCGGTTTTCAATTTGTTGCAGTGCTTTCTTATTGTATATTGTATCTGCTAAAATTCCTCCTACTGCATACTGAAATGGAGGACAGGGTCATCGTTGTTTCTAATCTTCAACACCTCTGAAGCCACCTTTGTCCACCATCGCGAGAGTCTAGTTTGGCCTTGGTGTGGTTGGAGCATTGTTGTGATATGCAGCTTTGGGTATCCATCCAATTCAAGGAACTTTGAAATGGAGACCTTGTTCGACAGGAGTTGCACAAGCATAGACAGAAGTTGCCACACGTATGCAGCATACATGAAGAGTGTAGTCGGTAAATCTGTTTGCGTTTTCTGTTACATATATGTATGTATGCATGTGAGCGAGTGTTTTGTGTGAGTCATGTGAGTTTTGTTTGGCAAAGCCATATTCTAGTTTTCCGATCCAGCTCCACCGACTTGGATTCAAAAGCAGAGTCATATTATTTTATTTTGTCACTACTTTATTTAATAATTAATAATCACACATCACACTTTTTTAAACTAATATATAAAACATGAAATATATCTAAAAAAACAAGGATACAACTAATTTTTGTATCGCAAATTCTTCCACGTATATATTCGTATGAACAAATCGATGCAGTAAAAGAAGTTTTAAGAGTGATGAACTTTGTTTCGAAACAATGTAGTATCAAGAGTGTTGTTCGTCGGACCTTGTACCTAAGCGGAACGCATAACTGCGCATTCGTATTAGACAAGCACAAAAAAAAGGATTAATTAGTAATGTCTCCGGTTCAGCATCTGTAACTTAGCATGATGTGTAAATGACAGCGGAGACCGGAATTCTAAGGGAAATTAGGTTGCTGAAAGCTACTATAGACGGATCACGCGGAATATTCATTGTAAGTGTGGTAAGTTACTACACGTTCCGTAATGGTTCGATATTCAAACATTTTTAATAAAATAACGATGAAAGAGTGAAAAGATAGTAAAAATAGTGAAAAACAAATGAGATTGCAAAAGATTAAAACATCTGTAACACTTCTATAAAACGAAGTGCAAAACATTTAAAAACATCAAAAAAGAAGGATAAAAATAAATGAGAATAATTAAAAAGGCCCGAACAGCCACACCAAAATGGAAGTGTGATTTGTTTTCTTTACAAAAAAACATAGTTCCTTGTGTCCCTCAGTCCACTCGCTGCAACGTCCGTTCGTCCGAATACGTGTTGTGCCACCGATTGTGAATTGAATAAACACATTTTGAGAAAGCACAATCACGTCGTTGTTTAGTACATCAACCTGGTAATAGGTATAATACATGGCCAGAAGGTATATTGCTCAATCCTTACAGCTACCGTACAGTTCGGGAAAGCGGGGCTAAAACTATGGGATTTCGTACACAATTTAAAACAATTTTAACTCAGTTGTCTTTTTCCTTTTTTCTTTCTTTTCTTTTCCCCCTACAGGTGTGTATGTTTGAAGGGGTAGTGTGTCTGTGGAAATATTGGGTGGGACTAAGTGGGCTGGGGATGTGGAGGGTGTACGGAGGGAGTACCTAGGCAGGGAGCACAGGGTCGTGTGAGGGAAGCGAGATAGTTAGTTCTATTAAACTCTTCTCGAAATAAGTTTATTCACGCTTGTTGTATAATATCGCGTAGTACAATAGTGATTATATGTTTCAATATGTAGTTTTCCAATGTTGTGGATTTAGTTGCGTGCTCGTCAAATTGGAGTGGCAAGTTGTTACTCGCATCCGATTGAAGTTACAATGAAACAGAAAGTGTAGTAAATTATCAAATAATCAACGTTCTACCTACACTTTGCAGGGTTTTCTATATTTCTCAATTTCTCTCTTTCTCTTCTCTCTTATTGCAGCGATATTGAGTTCATAAAAACCTAGAAAGCCTTAAGTTGGCTTACGATTGTTTTGTGCAAATTTTGTGTACTTGGCATGAAGCGGTTGTGATCCAAAACATGATCAAAACTGTTCCAGCATGTTGCCATCAGTTTTCATTAGTTCTTTTGCAACATTCAAAAGCTCATTAATGTTCTTTCTCTTTTTTATTTTCTTCTCTTTCTATTTGTTTAATATATTGTAATGTTCTTGTTCGCGATCCTCCAGTGCTCTATGGGGCATCTCATGTGTGCCGGATGCTTCACTCATTTGCTGGCAGATGGCAGGTAAATGCCCAGGTCGCGCATAATCGTCATTTGTTCCTTGTTCAATACTCATCTTGTTTTTCTCTGTAGGCTTCGCGATCAAAACGCAACGTGCCCCAATTGTCGTACAGAGATCAGTAAGATCAACTCGACACGCAACTTGGCGGTTGAAAAGGCCGTATCCGAGCTGCCGGCAGAGTGTCAGTACTGCTGCAAGGAATTCCCGAACAAATCGATCGATTATCATGAGGCGACGGAGTGTGAAGATCGCCCAACGGACTGTAAGTTCGCTCGCATTGGCTGCCAATGGCGCGGTCCAATCCACGAAGCGTCGTCCCATGTGACAAACTGCACACATCCGAAAAAGTCTGGTGCCGATGTGATGACAGCCCTTCAGACACACGATGCGAAGAACGCTGAAAATAACAAGCTTTTCCTCTCCCTGATTGACCTGCTGAGCTATGAGAAGATCATTTTCAATGGTACATTTTATTTCCTATCGGTGGACTCCATTCGATTCACTAACCTAATAATTCCGTTCATGACGATTGCTGTCTTTATTTCGAGATATCTACAATGCTAACTGACACACTGTTTTTCCATAACGTATTACTATGTTTCGATTGTAGATTTGCAGATGAAACCATACCGGACGGATGAGTATGTGCACCGTTTGTACTACGAGACCAGTCGCTTTTTAGCTTTCAACCACCAATGGGTAGTAAAAGCAATCATCAACAAGAGTCAACGCTACCCGCACGAGTCTTGCGAACGGGATATCACTTATCAAGTAAGCGCAAAACATTCAAATGCAGGAAGGTTGCGCATTGTGAATAAATGTGGAATTCTTGCTCTATTTCAGCTTATACTAAAATCGAAGACCACGAGCTCATTGCCGATACACTTTTTTGTGCTTCGAGGCCCGTTTTCAGACATCAAGGTTAATACCCAAATATACAAACACGATTTCGCCGACTCGGAAGCTGAGAGTCCTTTCAACTTGCTGCCCTTGCCGGCTACTGCAGAATGTAACAGGCTTCTTTCGGCGAAAGGAATCAATTTCAGGTGATGATCTAAATAATTTACTTAATGTCTAATATCTGCACTCACAAATTACTTCGTTTTACTTTCAGATTAATAATGTTTTTGTCGTCTAAGTAAGAGCGTGTTTCTCAAGTCGTGAAGCTAATAAGTTTATTTACCATCTATATATTCTTATGTTTCAAATTCATGTAGTTCATTTAAACTCGTAATTCATTGCTCTTATATTTACAGATCTTATATTATTCAATAGTTTAATTCAATATCAATATTATTTCATAAGTTTATATTTCGTAAACACAGTTATGTTTCATCTATTTTTTATACCAAACGGGATAATACTGTTGCATATATTTGGAACTTCACGCGTATGCACCATGAATCCTATCACAATTCTGCAAAAGCGCTTTAGTCGATTGTTTGAATTATCATAGATGGACCCATATTGAATCCCGCACTTGAGTTTATTATTCATTGATCAACAAATTACGTCATCATTTAAAATATTGGCTTTCAAATGTGCCATGTTCTTACCTTACATAAATCTACAAATCTTACGTAGCAGAATTTTAATAGTTATCTGTCTTTTTTTTATGTAGAGAGAAGGAATAAGTAATTATAAAGACCTATAATTACATTCGAATCAGCGTTAATCTTTTCTTCACGAGTTCACGGGCAAATGTGTAAGGTATCGTGGGAAAGATTTTATATTGCGTTGCCATCTTCGCGACTATACACATAATTTAGTACAGCTATGTAGCAGTACATTAATTCAAAAATACAGCGAATCGGAGAGATCCGGCCAAAACCGGATAGAATATATAATGATATAATGATAATATGAACAAAACTGCGGATTGGATAGTTTGGTTGACCAATTTTGCTTTATAATAATTTCAAAATGTGCCTGCGGGGACTGACACATAATAGGAAGGTTTTTTTTATCATATGCAAGAAATTCGCCATACCGATAGGGCCAGAACAATAGCAAAAGATTGAATGAGTAGCATCAATTCCTGGCAAAAAAAAAGAAGTTAAAGAGAAGCCATCACCATCATCAGTATTGTGCATGCAAATTAGGACAGCAAAAAATAGAGCGTTCTTCGGTCTTGGCGCTAGTTTATTTTGGTCGCCCAACCAATTATCCATAATTTAATTATACCAGCTTCTTCGTCTCCCTTCTGGCAATGCGAAAACGACCAAACAGATTGAAAATCGGTTAACAATTACCAAATACACCGCCAAACGTAGAGAAAGGTCTTTTTTGTGTGCATTCAAATTGGGACACTCGATGTGCTCGCCACTTATTTATTGTTTACTCAGGTTCTTAACCATAACTATTATTTTCTTGAATTTCTATGGGCTTCTATAACTGCCTTCGACGGATTTGGCATGGTTTCAACTAATTTTCATCGAAATTCTGGGTCTATTCCCTGCTATTTTTCTTCAACACGCCGCTGCACGCCCCTTTTGGTGCCCTTTTCGAATTCAATCCATAGAATTTCTATGATAATAAGTTCTGGCGTTTGTGGGAAAGTATCAACCACCTTTAGGAAATTATATAAACGCCACATTCTTGCCACCAGTGTCTTGTACTTAGGGTGACTTGTCCTGCGCTCGTAAATCTTCTAAAAGATGTTCGATGTGTAGAGATGATTTTTTCAATCATTCGGCATGTTTAACAACAACATAATTTGCAGGGGAACGTTACCAGGGAAAACCTCTAAAAAGTGAAAAAAAAAGATTACTACGGCTTGAAATCGCGCAATCATGCACAGATAAGGATGCTGAATCTTGGACGAACGTAAACCATTTTTATAGCGAAAACAGATCAGTTTCACTTAAGGTAAATAACCTATATATACCTATAGATGTTGTTAACAGATAATTAATTTGTTTTGTTTCGATGGACTGCGATATGTTTGGAGAATGCCAAGCGAAGTATTGAAAGGGGCATACTTGATTAAAAGGATCAAGCATGATCATGGATCCCTTATGCTATGGGGGTGTATGTCTACTAATGTGGTGGGAAACTTGCATTTCTTCAGTACATGATTTGCTTAAGGAAACATTAAGACCTAGCTTCAAAAAATTGGAAATAGAAAATGACTATCAAAATAAGAAACCCTAAGTACAATGCGCTGGTGGCAAAAATGTGACTTTTATACAATTTCCAAAGGGTGGTTGGTACTTTACCACAATTGCCAGCCCTTCAGGACATTAATAATCTATGGATTGAATTCGAAAAGGGCATCAAATGGACGTGCATCTAATGTCAGGCATTTTTAAGAAGAATGGCAGGGAATGGACCCAGAATTTCGATGAAAATAAGTTGAAACCATGCCATATCGATCGAAGGCAGTTAGAACAAGTTAGATAGAAGCCCATAGAAATTCAAGGAAACAATAGTTATTGTTAAGAATCTGAGTAAACAATGATTTGGTGGCGAAAACATCGAGTGTCCCAATGTGAATGCATAACAAAAAAAGTCATTTTTCTACGTTTGGCGGTGTATTTGGTTATTGTAAACCGATTTTGAATCCGTTTGGTGATTTTTGTATTGCTAGAAAGTAGACGAAAATCCTGGTATAATCAGATTATGGATAATTAGTTGCACGACTGAAATAAACGAGCGCAGACTCTTTTTTTTTTGCTGTCCCAATACTGTCCCCAGCACAAGACCGTATGTCTCCTAAGCTAAAAGCTTTCTATATTTTGTTCTAAATTTTAAGCGTTAATATGTATTCGAATGCATACGATACCTAAGGCAGTTTGTTTGTTTGTAATGATAAACTTGACGGTGATTACTGTTGGACTTGAGCGCATGAAAAATGAGAATTCGATTTTTTTAATTCGAACTCCGTATAACTACTGACATTTAAAAGGCTAATAGCGTTTGGCTGATCCAACGTCGATCAATATTTATGGTAAAGTGCGGTATTCGTGAAATAAGTACAAGCGTGTTTCTTTGATATTTTTTCGTCCTTTTAATATACCACAATAGTCGATAAGAATTGCCCAAGAATATTTTATATTCATACGTATTTCAATTTTTTTGCCAACATAAACGAAGCTTCTCTGTAACATAGTTAAACATGAATATCATGTCTTTGTCATACATCCTACTAGTAAATAAAGATAAATATATTTTGTTTTCTTGAATGTTACGAAATGTGTTTTGGATAATTTTCTTCTATTTTATTTCCATGCAATTACAAATTATTTTCATTAGCTGCATAATATGCCCAACGAGCCAAAACTTGAGATTGTATGCGTGGGGCAGGTCGATTTATTTAAATGGTGCGTGAATATCGGTTGTTCTGATCGATTTTATTGTCAATGTTGGGATGTGTGCGTGTGATCGTGTGTTGTGTGTCGAGTTTGGGTGACCGTCGATAAACTGTGTGTGTTAACTCGGTTGGAAAGCACGCATTCAGCTTAAATCGCTTAGTTCAATCTGCACTTCAGAAGGTGTTTCGTGTGGTGCTAGAAGATTTGGCCGAACTACCCAGTTGGCAAGAATTGTCAAACTGTCCTATTTTTCCTAGAAATCCCCTCCCGCGCCACATGCTGCCCACACCCTTAGCCCATCGACCCATCGGCCGGGTCGCTCTCACATATCTCACGCTCTTTTTATAACCTTCACCCACAGATTTTCGTCCTCCCTTTTCTGGCACTCAGCGAATCTGTCGACAGCTCCAAACGCTCGATCGATGGACAAGGGTGGTAAGGTGTGGCAATTTTGCCTCTACCTCACTTTCTCTGCTCTCTTTCGCATGCATTCGCACAGCGTTCCACGCAGTGT